>SRLM01002910.1:0-18362 GCA_015708895.1 Populus ilicifolia
GGTTTCCAATTAAATAATAAGAGTTTATACTATA
This sequence comes from Populus ilicifolia, assembly GCA_015708895.1. Lineage (NCBI taxonomy): Eukaryota > Viridiplantae > Streptophyta > Magnoliopsida > Malpighiales > Salicaceae > Populus > Populus ilicifolia. The sequence goes on from SRLM01002910.1 coordinate 35, forward strand.
CTTGTTTGAAATACCATTACTGGAACCTTTAACCTTGACATTTGTTATTATCATTGTTTAATCTTTACTTTAATACTCTATCTCCAAGTTCTCATCATCATCATCATCTTCTTCTCTNTTATTATTATTATTATTATTATTATTATTATTATTATTATTATTATTATTATTATTATTGTTATTGTTATTATTGTTGTTGTTGTTATTTATAATTTGTACAATAACCTCCCTGTGGTTCGACCCCGGTCTTGCCGGGTTATTTATTACTTCGACACTCCTGCACTTGGGAGAAGACATCAATCTTTTCGTCGTGTCAAAAATCACTGAAAAAGAAACGCAAAAACAATTTGAGAAAAACAAAATAATCAACATTTATCTATAAGATCATTCAAACTATTTGATTTGTTTTCACTAGAAAAATTATCAAAGTAAGCTTTCAGATGATGTTCATTTATTGAATTCTCAATATCAAAGATCCCATAAAGATTTTAGCTCTCTAGGGAATAAAGGGAGTTGAGAATTACAAAATAAATTTTTTTGACTAATATCAACTTTTTAATAATTTTCACAAGTTTTGCAGAATGCATGCGTGTCCTTGAATATGGTGGACCAATAACATCCATTTTAAAATGTTTTTACAACTATCTTTTTTTATGACAAATAACTCTCACATGCTTTAGAATGACAAAGTTTAATTACACTACTTACCTTATTGTCGGGAATGAATCTTTAAAATATTTGATCAGGACAATATTTGAATAAGTTAGAGTCATCCTAATAAAATTTCTTCACTTCGTTCAAAAACTTTTCTTTGTCTTGGGTACTCCAATCAGCTGGCAAACCTCCTGAAATAAGAAAATTGATATTTTTATCATACCAAGGCATTGGACTAAGAGAAAATAAGGATTTGTCAAAAAAGTAATCATCGATTGGTGTGATGTCAGATGTCAAATTTGTTGTTACTGTTGACAAAAGATTCGCATCAACATTTTCGGTACTTTTTTCATCCGTGATTTCTTCCTCAAAATAAATCATTTGAAAATCTTCACATTCATCCAACTCTTTTTTACTTAAAGTAGATTCAAGTTGATCATAAACTAATTCGTCAATATGATCTACTTCTTGTAAATCATTATCTTCTTCAGGTTGCTTGCAAATGTTGAAAATATTCATCTCCAATGTCATGTTTCCAAATGATAGCTTCATCAGTCCATTCCTACAATTAATGAATGCATTAGAAGTTGCAAGAAACGGACATCCTAAAATACAGGAAATGAATTACATGCTTCAACAGGTTATATGTCCAAGACAACAAAATCCATAGGATAAATGAATTTATCAATTTGTACTAACACATCTTTGACTATTCCTCTAGGCACTTTTACAAATCTATCGGCAAGTAAAAAAGTTATAGAAGTTGGTTTTAACTCACCTAGATTGAGACTCTGAAAAGCTGAATATGGAAGTAAATTTACACTTGCTCCAAGATCAAGTAAGGCTATTTTAATTTTATGTTCTCCAATAAAGTAAGAAATTGTAGGACAACTAGGGTCTTTATATTTCAAAGTATTATTGTTTTAATGAATGACACTTACTTATTCGGCTATCTCTAGGTGTTAACCCTTCATAGAAATATGAAACCAATCTCCATGTTTCAAAACCATGGTGACAGCAAGTATTAAACAAGTCTCGATACCCATCCCAACATTGGTAAAATATTTCTCTTGATTTTCGAGTGAAAGTGGTGATTGTTTTTTGAAAGAGTTAGTTCTGTGAGATGAGAAAAACGTTTTTAAAAACTGTTGTTGCATTTCATCCCAAGCATGAATGAATCCTGGTCTCAAAATTTGTAGCCATGTTTTAGCTTTATCTTTTAATGAAAAAAATACTTTAATCTGATTGTGTTCATGTTACAATTTGAATCATTATATGTGTTACAAACCTCCTTAAATTCTCTTAAATGCAAGTATGGATTTTCCAAATCTAAGTCATGAAAAGAAGGTATAAGTTGAATAATATTTGACTTAAAATTAAAATGAGATGCATCAAGAGAAAAAACTATGAATAATGATGCATTTGTTCTTATGGGATTCATGTGGTCTCTAAGTGTTCTAACACAGTTATTTTCATTATTCTTATTATGAAGTGATTGATTATCTTCTTTGGCCATATTTTCTGAAAATGATGAAGATATCTTATAAAGTCTACTACTTAATATACGTGACCACGCTCTCATACAAGTTTAGGAATAAAATAAAAGGAAGAAGAAAACAAAAAAAAAAAGAAACAAGAGAAAAGAAACGAAGTTATATACAAGAAAAATAAAAGGAGAAAATAAAATAAATACTATAATTTGTACAAGAACTTACCTTCCTAGCAATGACACCAAAAACATGACACGACAAAAAGATTAATGTCTTCTCCCAAGTGCAAGAGTGTCGAGATAATAAATAACCTAGCAAGACCAGCGTCGAACCACAAAGATGTTAATTGTATAAATTACAGATAATAATACAACAACAATAACAACAATAACAATAATAACAATAGTAGTAGTAATACTAATAATCATAATAATAATAATAATAATAATAATAATAAAGAAAAAGAAGGAGAAGAAGAAGAAAAAGATGAGAACTTTTAGATGGAACATTAATGTAAGGATTAAACAATGATAATAACAAATATCAAGGTTAGAGGTTCCACTAATGGTATGTCAAACTAGTATAAACTCTTATTATTATTATTCAATTGGAAACCACACATAAAAGAGGTTCTAATCAAATTATAGATTGTTAATATGATTACTTTAGTCATCTTATTTGATTAATGCTAATACTTGTAAATCTCACCAAGCATTCAAGATTATAACTTATGTTAATAACAAATCAAGTTCTTTTCATAACTCAGGTGTCGGTTATACCATACAGTATGAACTATGAAAGTGCCAAGCATTTGTTGTACCAAGTGTTATACAACATAAATCAAGATTAGTCATTTAACAAGCAAAGTATTAAAGAGCGAACAAGATAACAAATACAAAACATGTTAGTATCCAACATTAAAGTCTATATTGAGTTTACACTATACTTATTTTTATACCATTAGTGTAACCTTTTCACCTTGACATAATAAATTTAGCTAGACATAATGAAAAAAAATAAACAAAATAAGAACATAAATAAGATAAAAGTTAGCTAAGTAAATGAAAGGAAATGAAAGGCATAAACTTGATATTAATGAAAGCAAAGCATAAACATTACAAAAAATATAAAGAGAGAAAGCAAGAGCATGATCTTGATCTGAAAACCAAGATGCCTAAATGCATGGCAAATACCTCCTTTTATAGACCAAAATTGAAAACTATTGATTTGATGACTAATTGATGAGTGGGTGACCAACTCTTGACTTGGTGACAATCTTTATCTTCTTTTGTTTGCTTAAAACGTTATTGATAATGTCAGAACTGGAACCACTTGAATATGAAATTTGTATGAAATTGTCTTAGCTTTCTAGGAAAAAAATAGAGGTCATTTAGACTTCTAGAACTTCAAATATGGCTCAAACATTGAACAATGCTCGGGCTATAGGACAAATTTAAATTTCTTTGTTGTTGTTATAATTTAGACTTGAAAATGACATTTTTAAATCATGGGCTCCATATGAAAGTTGTAGGCTTATTTCTTACCTTTTCATCTATATAAATTAGACTTAAATCCGAGATCTACAGCTTTAGATATGACCCAATTACCAAATAGTGTTCTGGTTTGGACTGCACCGACATCTCTTTTTTAAGTTTGGCCATCTCTTTATCCTTTGAATTTCAGTTCTTAAATTTATCAATCAATCCTTTCATTTATGTGATAGGCCTGCATTTAAAATGAACATTTACCATAAATTAAAAGCATCTTATAATATTAGATATATTATTATAAAATATGCTTTAGTTAAGGAGTTATTGATACTTCAAGTGCAAAAATGATATAAAACCTTGATAAAAAATACACTTTTAAGTATTAATCACTTGTTAAATAACTAATCTAGATTTATGTTATATAACACTTGATACAACAAATACTTGGCATTTTCGTAACCCATATTGTATGGTATAACCAACACTTGAGCTATGAAAGTAACTTGATTTGTTGTTAATATAAGTTATAATCATGAATGCCTGATAAAATTCACAAGTATTAGAATTATTCAAATAAGATAATTAAAGATAATTAATATAATCTTGTTAACAATTTTTAATCTGATTGAAACCTTCTTTGTGTATGGTTTCCAATTGAATAATAAAAGTTTATACTATAATTATTTGATATACCATTAGTGGATCCTCTAACCTTGACATTTGTTGTTATCATTATTTAATCCATATGTTAATATTTCATCTCAAAGTTCTCATCAACTTGTTCTTCTTTATTATTGTTATTGTTATTGTTATTGTTATTGTTATTGTTGTTGTTATATTATTATTATCTATAATTTATATAATTAACCTCCATGTAATTCAATCTCAGTCTTACCGAGTTATTTATTACTTCGATACTCCTGCACTTAAAAAAAGACATCAATTTTTTGATTGTGTCAAATAGTTTTATTATGCTTTAAAAAAATAAAAAAAGAACTTTACCTACAATGATTCAAGTAATAATAAGTGAATAGTGTGAGAAGATTAAAATATCTTCATCAAGGCCATTTGATTTTTTTAGAAGAGTAAAATTATAATCATATTATATTCATGAATAGTAAAATATGTCTCAACAATTTTTTCATTAAAATATTATTTTTTGTTCATTAAAAAACTACATTTTTCTCTATCAACTTCATAATAACAAAAAAATCATAATAAAAAAATTCTTAGAATGCAAAGTTTACAAAATCTTGATTTTAAAGATAATAGTCATTTTACTATGTAAAAAAATAAAATAAAAAAAAAAACCATTTTAATGTCTTATCTAATTTTATATTTTTTTTAAGAGTAAATGTATTATTTCATATTGCTTTAAAGAAATAAAAAGACAACTCTACCTCTAATTAATTTATTAATGATCAATAAATTTTATTAAAAGATTAAAATATTCTCGAAACCATCACCATTGATGTTTTTAGAAGGAAAAATGGTAATTAAATCATACAAATTAACAATAAAATTTGTTACACAGTAAATTTTTGTATTTTTTAATGTTTGTTGACAAGTAATCTTGATTTCAGTAAAGGTTGTAGGAAGAGTACCACTGCCAATACATGTAGCAAGATTGTTTTATAAGAAAATGATACAGGAAAACTTTTCAGGGATATGGAAATTGCTCCTATTTGAGCTTATTGTTTTATATCATGTCTTACCTTTATTTTCTTTTCGTTACATTAATAATGGTGTCGAGTTATTTACTTTACTACAAAATGACAAAATCTGTACCGCTATCATGCGTACTTCCAATTATTTTAAGTAATGAGAATCCCCTTTTGTTTTTCCAATCAAATTCACTTGAGAAAATTGTTCGCTTGCAGCCACGAATTATATACACAAGCTAAAGACAATTAAAACAAAAAGGAAAAATATTATTTATTATCAAATGAGCTATTTTCAAGAAAGAGCTCCTATATTTTTTAGAAATGTATATATAGTTAAATTCTGAATTTCATCATGTAAAAAAACTACAATGGAGTTGCTTTGGAGCCTTTTCTTAGTTTAGTGGATTCAATATGCTGGAGGTGCACACTCATGAGCTACCCTGAAAATTAAGGGTGTTGGCGATGGGTATGTCCTCTCAAAGTGTCAAATAATTATTTACTGATTTTTTAATTAGGTTAAGTTAGCCCTGTTGGGAACCCTTTCCATATTATTTTAGTTAATAACCCATTTGAGGAATCTCCATATATAAAATCCAAACCTAGCAGCTATGATAAATCACATGTTCATGAAATGTAGCAGAAAGAATGGAATGGAAGGTCTACGAAAGAATGGAAAGGGAATTTTTTTGATCCAAGGGAAACCAAAATAGATAAATTTTCTCAGGAGAATTTGCAGAGAATCTCATAGATTGAATTAAATATAAATTTAAACTTTTTTGTATTGTTGGAACCTGGTCCATCCAGAGACCTCTCCCAATAATTTAAAGAAAAAACAAATTCAAGCTATGAATACGTTTACAAAGTGAAATAAAAAAAAAAAGCATAACATTGGGAGCTTGGTTTGTCATTTTGTCTTTGATTTGTTGAAGATAAAATGAAGAGCTTTTGTTAATCCAAGAAGAGTGAAAACAACTTGGTTTACAAATCTCAAAAGACTGCTATTTTTGTAGTCTCTTGAGATCCTTAAATTGGATTTAAGAGAGAGCAAGTCAAGAGGTGGCTCCATTAAAAACCACAATTTCCTTTTAACAAGTCATGAGCTTAAATAGCTATAGCTCAGCTCAAATATTTCTTACAAAGTCATCGTGATTGTCGCAGAAACACACTCTCCATTGTAGTCATCCTCAAATGGCGGCCTAAGCTTCGGAGGCAGAACCCTTCTCAGGAAGCATATAGAATTTGGTTTTTAATTAAGTAAAAACTCAAGTACTTCTCTTCTGTTTACTTATAGCTCTCTTTTAAGTTTCATGTTCCTCACAGCTTGAGCTAGCTCCACTCCTACGTACTGTTACAATAAACAGTTTCTGAGATTATCAATATTGGGTTTGGATTGGTTTCTCTAACAGCTTCTTCAATTTCAAGATTTAAGAACACGATTAAACCTACTTCTCCTACTTAGGTTCACTTCATATTTAGATTCAAGTACTGCATCTAATTATTTTCTCCACCTCACCTCTCCCTAGATTTAGTGTGTTACTTCAAGGGCAAGGTTTAGAGAGAAGTGAGAGGAGGAAGATGGACGAGACGAATGATGTTGACAAGATTGATGATGTGATGTTGCCTGGATTTCGGTTTCATCCAACTGATGAAGAGCTAGTTGGGTTCTATCTCAAAAGAAAGATACAGCAGCGATCTCTTCCTATTGAGCTGATTAAGCAAGTTGATATTTATAAATATGATCCCTGGGATCTTCCAAGTAAGGAACGGATCACTTAACAATTTTCTTCATTTTCTTTCTTTTGGCAACTGGTTTGATTTAGGGCTGAGTAATTAGTTTTTGCATGCATGTAAAACAAACTTCTTTCTTCTGAAAGCATATCTAGTCCGTAAGTTAAGGTGCTTTCATTTGAATGCTTTTCATGTTTGGAAGATTCTTTTGTCAAGCTTTCATTAGGAAGCAAACAAAATTTCAGCATCATGATTTTAACTAGTAAACTTTTAAGTAAATACCGCTATCACATTATTGTATACTCATGCCAAGCTTGGCATATGGAGTAGTTCATTCTAAATATTTCAACTTATTAAGTAGTTTCTTGATCTCCTTTTTTCTACAAGAAGAGCTGGCAACTACAGGGGAGAAAGAGTTGTACTTTTACTGCCCAAGGGACCGTAAATACAGGAACAGTGCAAGGCCAAATCGAGTTACGGGAGCTGGGTTTTGGAAGGCGACTGGAACAGACCGTCCCATTTATTCCTCTGATGGCAGCAAGTGCATAGGTTTGAAGAAGTCTCTGGTGTTCTACAGAGGGAGAGCAGCTAAAGGGATCAAAACTGACTGGATGATGCACGAGTTTCGGCTACCTTCTCTTGCAGAACCATCACCACCAAAGAAGCTCCTAGACAAAAGCCTTCCTGCAAATGTAATGCATGCTTCAGTACTGTAGTCCAAACTATATACTGTTCATTTTCTTCTCAGTAAGAAACGACGACGACTACTACAACTATTACTAAGAATAATAAGAATAATATTTTTCTTCTATGATTGTAGGATGCGTGGGCTATTTGTAGGATATTCAAGAAAACCAATTCCATGGCACAAAGAGCTCTTTCTCACTCTTGGGTCTCTCCATTACCAGACACTACTGCTTCTGATTTATTTGCTCAAGGGGCGCAATTCCCTCAGCTCTGTTCAGAGAACATGTCTTGCGTAACTGAAATAGGATCAAGTTTCCATATAGGCTCCAATAGTGACTTTCAGCAGGCCTCTTCTGCTAGTTTCTCTGTTCTAGACATACCCTCTTACAAACCTATTAATCCCGCAGTCTATAAATCATATCTATGCCCTGTATCAAATGGTGACCTTTCCAACAACTTCTTATGTTCACAACTCGATATTTCGGGTCCCATAAAGGCTACAGATGATGCTCATTCCATGCTCTTGAACCCTGCCTTGATAGGTGAAGCAGGTAAAACTTCTGAGAGCATAGAATATGAAGGGTCACAGCAGCAGTACAATGGATTCTCGATCAATTTGCTACAAGAAATGCAAGGTAATACGGGTACAGGAGATGATGAGGCAGGTTTTAGGAAGAATCCGAGTTCAATTCATGAAAATAACCTGGTGGGGACTATCCAATCGATTGGATTTCCCTTCAGCTTGCCTTCACACTTGGCTGATGCGTGGAAGTCTAATCTGGTATGGGATTCACCATCCTGCCTCAGAGAGATGTCCGCCACTTATTCCACAAACAAATGTAATACTTAAATCCTCTAATAATACGCGGAAGAATTATGGGATTTAGGTAGCATTTTTAATTTCTCTAGAATAATTTCCAAATATATTCAGGCTCTGAATGATTAGTGGAACTAATAGCTAGCCTCAGAAATGTATCTTGTATTCTTGTTTACTGTACAGTTTTCATATTTTCCAAGTATACAACTCTAGGCTAATAAATTTATCTTTTTTTATGGTCATTTCATTGTTCTTATCTCTCTCTCCCCTTTCACCTTCTTTCCCTTACTTAGCAAAGAAGTTCATCACATATACGCTATAAAAGACAACATCATTTGATGGAACCCAGAAAGAGAGTCAGACTAGATTACTAAATTGCTAAATAACTCTCCAATTTAGGTTGGAGATAACACCATGATTACAATCAAATTCTCCCCTAAACTACTTGTCCTGAAGACTTAATTAAAGGAATCAACCAAAGACTATCTCCCTAATAATCTCAACGAACCTCTAAACATACTTAAAAAAATTTCCTAACCCTACACCTAAAGACAAGCATCTGGTTCATGACTTCCTTTTGAATAGCTCCAGCTCCAACATTAACATCCTTCTGACTTGATCTTTCCTGTTCAGCGGTCAACACATCAAGATATCTTGGATTAGGCTTCATGAGTCTTCGGGATCTATCATTTGCCGCCCCTGGGACTTCGACCTTGCCCTCAAGGTTGAAAGTGGAAAATTAATTCTCCATCTGTTTAACTGATTCCCATGGAGCTTCCTCATTAGGCAGATATCTCCAATGAATACCTCAGCTTCTAGCCTGCTCCCTTGCTTCCCCCAGATATGGGCTCCAACACCAAAAACCCATCTTCAGAAACTGGTGGTCTTGTGCTTTGAGAAACCTCCCATTCTCCTATGATGACTCCACCGCTTGGGTGCATGACTGGACAGGCAATGAAGGTATTGCTGAAGCTTCGGTTTACAACTTTCTTCTGTGCGTTGGTTTACGGATGGTATGCCAATGACATCTTGAGTCGTGTCCCCTGCAACTTATAGAATTCTTACCAGAAATTACTAGTAAATAAAGCACCACGATCACTAATAATAGTATGAGGAATAACATGGAGACAAGCTACATTTTCCACATATACTTCCGCTATTTTCTTGGTTGTAAAGGGGTGGTTAACACCAATAAAGTGGGCATATTTCGTCAATTGATTCATCACCACAAATGTGGCATTCTTATCATTGGAATTAGGTAAGCTTTCTATAAAATCCATAAAGATAACCTCCCACACTTGTGATGGCACCGGTAGAGATTGCAAGAGGCGTGCAGGTGATCGAGAATCAGCCTTATTCCTGTGGCACAAGTCGCATGTTGCCACATAATTCTGCACATCTTTCTTAATGCTATTCCAGTGAAAATCTTGAGCAATCCTCTTACATGGCCTTAGAACTCCTGAATGACCAGCCGTCTTAGAGTCATAAAACTCCTTGAGTAAACGTGGCTTCATGGTAGATTCTAGTTGAACCACTACACACCCCTTATACTATAACAAATTATCTTCACACATAGACAATCATCTATCTTGTCAGGCTCATCTTCTATATGATTCTTCACCTCTAGGACCCATGGATTTTCAGATGCTGCCATTCATATTTTAGCCCACACCGTGAACTGAGGCTTAGAGAGAGCCCAAAGGGTTGGTGACCCGCTTTCTCTAGACAACGAATCTACAACACTAGTCTCCCTGCCAGGTCTTGCCAAGTCTGTCTATTATTTCATACTCATAACCAAGGAATTTGGTCACCCACATCTACTATTCTGGAGTAGAAACTCATTGTTCAAGGAAGAACTATAAGCTACATTATTCAGTCAGAATTTGAAATTTTCTTCCCAGGAGGTAGGGCCTCCAACAACGAATTGCTTCGACAATTGCCAGCATCTCTTTCAAATAAATAGGTCAAGCTTTTTTACTTGGACACAAGGCTCGACTTAAATATGCTATTGGCCGATCTTGCTGAAATAAAACAACCCCTATTTTTGCATCTGAAGCATTGGTTTCAATTACAAAGATTTCATTGAAATTAAGAATAGCCAATACCAGGGTTGTGGTCATGGCAACTTTTAGTTATTTGAATGCCTTTTATGCCTTCTCATCCGCTGAAATTGTCCTTTCTTCAGTAATTGTTTTAGTGGGGATGCGATAGTACCGTAATTGTGCACAAACTTACAGTAGTACCTAGCAAGTCCCAAGAATCCCCGCAACTAGGTGATATTATCAGGCCTTGGCCAATTCTTCATAGCTGTAATTTTGCTTTCATCTACTTGTACCCCTACATTAGAAATAAAATGCCCCAAATATTCCACCTTAACTTGCCCGCATGCACATTTAGAGCATTTTAAAAAAAAAAATTGTTGGCTTTACAAAATTTTGAAGACAACTCTAATGTGTTCTAAATGCAATGATTATATATCAAAAGTGACATTCATGGTTACTTGGAACAATGATGGTGCATTAAACAATCTCAAAAGCATGACTAAATATTCATAATACCCACTGTGAGTTTGAAAAGCGATCTTGCTCATATCTTCTAGTTGAACTCGACTTTAATAATATCCAGCTTGAAGATCCAGTTCTGTAAAATACTTAGCAGTATAACGCTTATCAATTATATGATCCACCGTCAACATGGGAAGGCGATCCTTAGCTTCATTTAATGCTCTATGATCTGTACAAAAATGTCATGCTATTAACCATGTTTTTTCTTAACTAGTAAAATTGTTGAGGAAAAAGAACTATAACGAGGACGGATGGTCCCACTTTTCAGCATCTTAGACACTTGGCATTCGATCTTGTTATTCTAAAATTGGGCGTCCCTGTAGGGGTGCACGTTGACAGCCGAGACTTATTTCTTTTTATAGTAATCGAGAATATTAAGAGAATATGGGTTGAAAGACAGAAGAGATTACAAATGGAAACTGAAAAAATAAGCAAAGTAATGATAATACCAACTAGTTAATCCAGTTTATGATATATTCTAGATTTTTTAAAAAATTAAATTCTATATAACTAAAATTTTTAATAGAAAATTTCAGTTAAAAAACCAACCAATAAAAAGTGAGGTAAAAAATAACATTATAGTTAACATGACCAAAAGATTGATATCTTTTTCTAAGTATAAAAGTGTTGAAATAATAAATAACTCGGTAAGACCGAGGTCTAACCACATAGAGGTTAACTATAATAATAATAATAATAATAAGATAAAGAGATTTTTGAGATGTAAGATTGATATGAGACTTAAATAATGATAAAAATAAATGTCAAGATTAGAAGATCCACTAATGGTATTTCAAATAAGTATAGTATAAACTCTTTTTATTATTCAACAGGAAACCATATATAAAGAAGGTTTTAATCAGATTAAAAATTGCTAACATAATTGTATTAGTTATCTTGTTTGAATAATACTAATACTTGTAAATATTGCTAGATATTCATGATTATAATTTATATTAACAACAAATCAAGTTTTTTTGATAGCACAAGTGTAGGTAATATATCATACGGTTGAGCTAGAAAAGTGTCAAGTGTTAGTTGTATCAAGGTTATACAATATAAATCTAGATTAACTATTTAAGAAGCAAAGTATTAAAGTGAACAAGATAACAAATACAAAACATGTTAATATCAAACATTAAGGTCCATATTGAGTTTATATTATACTTATTGTTATACCATTAGTGTAACCTTTTCACCTTGACATAATAAACTTAGCTAAAAATAATAACAGAGAGAAATATAATTAAGCAAAATAAAAACATAAATAAGATAGAAGTTAACTAAGTAAAGAAAAGCAAATGAAAGGCATATACAAGAAATTAATAAATGTCAAACTTAAGCATTACAAAAATTATAAAGAAAGAGAACAAGAACATGATCTTGATCTGAAAACCAAAATGCCTAAATGCATGACAAATACCTCCTTTTATAGGCTAAAATTTAAAACTATTGATTTCATAACTAAATGTTGATTGGGTTGCCATATTTTGACATGGTGACAATCCTTATCTTCTTATCTAAATAAAACATCATTGTTAATATCAGAATTTGAATAGACCTTTTGCATGAAAGTTTTAGGAAATTATCTCAACTTTCCAACAAAAAAATTTAGTTCATTTGAACTTCTAGAACGTAAGAAATGGCTGAACACTGGATAGTGTTTGGGTTGTAAAATAGATTTTGACTTCTTCATTGTTGCTAATATTTGAACTTTCAAATACCAAAATTGAGTTTTGCATTCTACATAAATATTTCTAGCCATATAAACCAAATTGAAATTCAAGATCTACAACTCCAGATATGATCTAATGATTTAACAGTGTTTCAGTTTGGACTAAACCAACATCTCTTTTCCAAGCTTTACCCTCTCTTTGTTTTTTCAATTTCAGTAGTTGAACTTATCAATCAATCCTTTGATTTATACGATAGGCCTGTATTTAAGATGGACATTTACTATAAATTAAAGGTATCTTACACTATCAAACATGTTATTATAAAACACATTTTAGTTAAGAAATTATTGATACTTAAAGTATAAAATACTAATATAAAACCTTGATAAAAATACACTTTTAAGTACTAATCAACTATGAAAGATTTCATTGTGTTATAATATATGCACATCTATTTTGGAATGTTCGTATGAGCATGACAAAATATCTACAATTGTGTTATAAGGAATGTTAAATTGATACGAAACATTATACGAGTAATATGAATGGTATACTATTGTGATAAAATAAGTACTAAATTATTATAGAATGTTGAACGAATATTATGATTAGCTTTGACTAATAACATCATAAGAGGATGACCAGGATGAATTAATGATTATCTTCAACAAATAACATCTTAAGGGGATAACCAAGATGAATTGATGATTAACTTTAGTTAATGGCATCCTAGATGGATGAGGGGGTTGTATTGATGATTAGTTTCAGCTAAGGGCATCTTAGATGGATAGTCGGGTTGCATTGATGATTAGCTTCAGCTAAGGGTATCCTAGATGGATGGTCGGGTTGCATTGATGATTAGCTTCAGTTAATGGTATCCTAGATAGATGGCCAAGTTAAATATGACATCTAGCTTTGGCTAAGGGCATCCTACATGGATGGCTAAGTTAATTATGATAATTAGCTTTGGCTAGTGGTATCCATAAGAGATAAAATGTTTGATCTTGTGATTAGTTTTGCTTAATGACATCCAAGACAGATGACCAAGTTTGAATGTTGTGATTAGCTATGGCTAAAAGCATCCAAGGTGGATGGCTAGGTTAAAGTGAAGTAATTAACCCTAACCAATGATTAAACTTCAACCTTATAACTCCTATAGAGTGGTTGGGGCATAGAAGCAAGAGTAATATACTTAACAAAAATAATAAGGATTGCACCATACATATTACAAGTAAAAGAAGGAATGTACCCATTCTAAGTCAATAACAAAAAGTAATGATAACATTTTTCTTGTTGTTTATTATCATGTTTAGATTTTTTACGGTTCTTATATCTATGTTGTCTTGTGATAGGGACATCACATAATCAAGGTGCATAAGAAAGCTTGTTTCACAAGTTCATATATTTGGAAAAGTGCTATATAATAGTATGTTTTAGGTGTTGCATATTTTATAAGAATGAACAAACTAATTGAATATTTGCCATTTAACACTTTTATAAAGATTTGTATTGAAAATTATAACAGAATATAAATGTGAAATATAATCTTGTAAACATGTTGTGTAAACCCTGGATATAATATTTTTGGGTTATTAAAATATGAGAAATTTAACCAATAGTAAAATAAGTTAAATTAAAGTAAAAAAACATAAATTCATATAAAAATAGTGAAATTAATGAAATAAAAAGTGAATATAGTATTAAATTATTGAAAAGAAAAGTATTTGTGAGGACAAAATGAATATATAAGACTAAGAGAGGTCAATATTTAAATAACAGAAGGTTGGGAGTAAATGTACAAATGATAAAAAGGGATAGGTATAAATTTGCAATTAACAAGATGATATAACTATAAATATCATTATATTTTCTCTCTTGGAGTGACTTGCAAGTGTGAAAAAGGTTTAGAGAAGGGCTGAAGAAAAGACATTGATAAGAGAACATCCGACAGTTATAACTCCACCGTCCACTGTTAGATTGGAACAATATTTGGATATGTTGTTCTTTTTCATGTTGTGTATATTATCACTGGAGGGATTTGTTATATTAGTCTTTATTTCAGAGCTATTACAGGAGGAAAATTTATGGGAAAATATACTTCTAGATAGTCTTCTTCATTGATTGTTTTCTCCTTCGGCCATCTTTAAATCAAGTTACAATATGGATATGTTATCCTACCTAATGTTGTCTAGATTTTGAATGGTGGGGGATCACAAATAAACACTTGATATAAAAGTTGTGCTTCTCACATGGTAGGTCTGCAAGTTTGAGATTAGTTTTCTTAAACCCATATTTCTTAAAATTTAACCATTTGATGAAGTTGATATTTAGATATGTTATATTAATATTAATGCATTATAACTTGCATGTATGGATTGATTGGAATATTATTCGTTTGTTATTTATGGTTGATTGAAACTGTTGTCAAGGATTGTGTTTAAAATAATATTGTTCAGAAAGTTTATAAAATTGATAAGAATGTTTTATTTTGACGTTAAAAGGAAACATTGAAATAAATAAGATAAATGATCTCTTAAAAAGATATCTTTTAACACTCTTAATTGATATGTGATATGGCTATAGGTTGAGATAAAAGAGAACAAGTTAAATTATGGATGTTGTGTGTAAATAGGTTCTCCTTCCTATAGAGAAATTATAGCCTCGTATTTTAGCTTTCCAACGAGATCAATCTAGATATAGTTAAAAAATCTAGGGACAAGTCGAATAATAACAGTTAGATAGTAATAGTCTAATGTTTGTTGATAAACAATTTTAATTGTCTTAAAGGCAGAACTGGGTTCTCCTTCCTTAGAGAAGTTATAGCATGATGTCTTGTTTCCAATGAGACCAATCATGCTTCAAATGAAGTTTTATATCTCTAGATATAGTTAAAAATCTGAGGAGAGATTAGACGATAAAAGTTCAATATCAAAACAGTAACAATCCAATATTAAGAATGACAAAAAAAATAACTTATTTGCTATTGATATGGTTATTATAAAACATATTCTTAAGTGAGGAAAATTTATAAGATAAACTTGTAATTTGTAGAAGAGACCACAGGCATGGTGCAACAACAGTAGGGGAACACGAGTAAAGTTTATATTATAGGCAAGTGATGATTACCTAAGCTTTCTAGTTAAATTTAAGAATTTAATATGTTATAATGTGAGATGTAAATGTGCAATGTTGGATATTATGTGAAATGATGGAAGTTGGTGTAATGATGTTATTTTAGATAGCATTCTAAATGCATGTGTATGTTCGAGGGGAACTACTCTTGTGTGCATTGCTAAATGATGGGAGTACCACTAACAAAGAAAATATAAGAAGTATAATGTGTTTTGACTAGTATATATTTAGCATATATTAGAATTCCGGGTAAGGAGATTAGCATGTGTTGACTCGTATAAATTTATTATATGTTAGGATCCCGGGTAAGGGGATTACCTTGCATTAACTCCTACGGGGTGATGATAATACTAGTGAAATTGGTATTGATAATGTGTTAAGCGAAAATGATCATGGTTGGTCTCATGAAATCTTGAATGCCCATTGATAATGGAAGAGGAAACAATTTTTTAGTAATTGAAGGAGAAAAAATTTCCAATGAAAACTAGAAGGGAAAACTAAATAAAATATGAATACATGATTGTTTTTTTAAATTGTTGAACATTTGTGTTGCTATTTTATTATAATTTTTTTCATGTTTCAATAATATATATTTTTATTCTAGAAACATCGCATGTATGACAAGAGTAGATCCTAGGTTATGTTTACTTTTTATAGTTATATGGCACGACTAAAAAATTGATGTCTTCTCTAAAATACAGGAGTGTCAAAGTAATAAATAACCCGGCAAGACTAGGGTCAAACCACAGGGAGGTTAATTATATAAATTATAAATGATAATAATACAATAACAACAACAATAACAATAACAACAATAGTAATAACAATATTAGTAGTAATAGTAGTAGTAGTAAAGAAAAAGAAGGAGAAAAGGAAGAAGAAGATGAGAACTTTGAGATGGAATATTAATGTAAGGATTAAACAATGATAATAACAAATGTCAAAGTTAAAAGTTCCACTAATGATACGTCAAACAAGTATAGTATAAACTCTTATTATTCAATTAAAAACCACACATAAAGGAGGTTTCAATCAGATTATAAATTGTTAACATGATCACATTAGTTATCTTATTTGATTAATGCTAATACTTGTAAATCTCATTAGGCATTCATGATTATAACTTATGTTAACATCAAATTAAGTTTCTTTCATAGCTCAAGTGTCAATTATACAATATAGTATGTGCTATGAGAGTGCCAAATATTTATTATATCAAGTGTTATACAACATAAATCTAGATTAGCCATTTAACAAGCAAAGTATTAAAGAGTGAACAAGATAACAAACACAAAACATGTTAATATCAAACTTTAAAGTCCATATTGAGTTTACACTATACTTATTCTTACACCATTAGTGCAACCTTTTCACCTTGACATAATAAACTTAGCTAAACATAATGAATGAAAGAAAAAAAATAAACAAAACAAGAACATAAACAAGATAAAAGTTAATTAAGTACGGGAAAGGAAAGGAAATGAAAGGCATAAACTTGATATTAATAAAAACAAAGCATAAGCAATACAAAAAATACAAAGAGAGAAAGCAAGAGCATGATTTTGATCTGGAAACCAAGATGCCAAAATTAAAACTATTGATTTGATGACTAATTGATGAGTAGGTGACCAACTCTTGACTTGGTGGCAATCCTTATCTTCTTTTATCTACCTAAAACGTCATTGAGAATGTCAATATTAGACCCTCTTGAAAAAATAAAAGTTGTAGGAAATTTTCTCATATTTGTTGTGTAAAAAATTGAGTTCATTTAGACTTCTAGAACTCTAGATATGGACCAAACACTGAACAATGCTTGGGTTGAAGGACAGATTCAGACTTCTTTGTTGTTGCTATAATTTGGACTTGAATGTGGGCTTTTTAAGTATTAGGCTCATATGAAAGTTATAGGCCTATGTCTTACCTTTCCATCCATATAAAATAGACCTAATTCTAAGATCTACAACTCGAGATATGACTCAATTACCAAACAGTGTTCGGATTTGGATTGCACCGGCATCTCTTTTCTAAGTTTGGCCACCTCTTTGTCCTTTCAATTTCAGTTCTTAAATTCATCAATCAATCATTTCATTTATATAATAAGCCTGCATTTAAAATAAATATTTACCACAAATTAAAGGTATCTTATATTATTAGATATTCCTCTAGTTGCTACCTTGTTTGTGTTGGTGAGAAGGGAAGATTACAAGTTGAGTTTTTGTATGAATCAATTATGTTGGTTGCACGATACATATGACTGAATTTGGAAATTTTGTATGGACGTTTGATTTAGAGAATGTGAGTATGCTTATTTTTCTTTATTTGCTATTATGTACACTGAGTTAAAGATACCAATGTTTGCATGATAGGTCCTTCAAGTGTGATGAATCGAGCTTAATTATGATTGTTATTATTATTATTATTATTTT
>SRLM01002921.1:0-33375 GCA_015708895.1 Populus ilicifolia
TTCTTTATTATTGTTACTACTACTACTACTACTACTACTACTATTATTATTATTGTTGTGGTATTGTTGTTATTTATAATTTGTACAATAACCTCCCTGTGGTTTGACCCCGGTCTTGCCGGGTTATTTATTACTTCGACACTCCTGCACTTGGAAGAAGACATCAATTTTTTCGTCGTGTCATTGGTATATATAAATAAGTACTTAAACATTAGTTATTTTGGTCTTTGAATTATTAACTAAAACTTTGAGTTTATACAATATAGAGCATGTATCCTCTTGTTTTACTTTCAAGATTGAGTGCCTTTTTTAATTTGGTCCCTTCAAGATAGTGTGTGTCTCTCTTATTGGTGGTTTTTGGTTACTATTCTACTTTAATTTTTTGGTTTTGGTGATTTTTTCTTCTCCTATCTTAGATCAATTTGGTGCTGACCTGGAAATTTGTGTGTTTCTCGTCTCTTTTTCTTCCTACAATTACTTTGCCAATTCGGTTGATACCAAATCTAGAGTTTTGGTTTTTTCATACCAAAAGGAAGTCTACTAAAGGAATAGAAAAGAAGAAGACAAATCAAACAGAATTATTGGTAGTACCATAGATTCCCAAAGTCACATGTACATGATAATCCAGCAAAATTCCACCCACGCTAACTTTATCTTGTTGTGCTAGTTGGGAATTCTATTTGTTTCCAAAATTTGTGCCAACATCTATATGGTTGGTGGATTTCTTTTCTTTAGGCTTTGTGATAAGCTATTCCTATATGCTACTTTATTGATATGATTTATAATGGTTTGATGAACAAGAATGTATGCTACTCTTGCTTATGATTTATGATTTATAGAGAATATAATTCTGATAGGAGAAGTATAGTTCTTCAGGAATAAAGAAGTAAGATAAACTTTGTCTTGTTTGTTTAGGTTCTCCTATAAATTGAAGTTGATGTATTACATGAAATATTTTGGAGAATATATTTATGTTCGAGGAATTGGTTGTTTTTCAATTTAATATGTGAAACATTTTTTTTTCATCTTTATTTGAACTTAATTACACTTGTGTTTATAAAAATTGTTGTAAGATGGATATTTCACTCATAGATATGGTTACTACCATCTATCCTCCAAAACCAAAAGTCAGATTGTCAGAACATTCAATTTATCAACCTCATGGATTAGCAACATCGAGGTCACCAAAATCACTAGCATTGTTAATTCTTTACAAACCCAAATCCAAACCATGCAAAGTTGCAATATAATCATACAAAATTCAATAATATATTTGATCAATTCAAAATAGAAGTTGAGCGTTTTAAACAACTAGTGTAGAACAAGTTGATGAATGCATTGAAGAAGACATTGGAGAAACTTTTTAGAGGAAATTTTGATTATGCAAACACAAGATGAGCACGACATTGTAGATTAAAAAGTTTGAACAATGAATATAGTATAAGAAGATTTTGAAGTGCCATGAGTAAAGATTCTTCTATCAATGAAGAGCTCAAAGATGAGGTTAATCAAATTGACTTTAATGTTCCTTCTAAATTCAATATTATAGCTGAGTAGACTACCTTATTGCTAATAGTGCTTACAAAAAATTGAAATGCTTCGAATGCAAAAAATAATTTTAAAGGAGTGCTTACAACTTCATGGAGTTTTTGTTATTTCAACACTTTAGAACTCGAGGTTGAGTTTTTTTCCAACCAAGAGAGAATGATGGAGAATGAAGTACTATAATGGAAATTGGTTTTTAATTGATTAGGAGTTTTAATATTGTGTGATTATTCTACCTTTTATTTTTAGAAATGTTAGTATTTATTATTCAGTTGTTAAATTAAGATTATTTTTATTGATCTAAAACTTGTTAGATTTTTCAATTTTATTTGGTTTGATGCATGTACATAAGCAACCAGCCATTAGTTATTTTGGTCCTTGAATTATTAATTAAAATTAAAACTTTGAGTTTTTGCAAGATTGAGCGTCTCTTGTTTTGCTTTCAAGATTGTGTTTGTCTCTCTTGATTTGTTTTCTTAAAGGTTGAGTCTTTCTTGTCGGTGATTTTGTTTCTATTCTATATAGATTCTTTTGTTTTGGTGTTTTAGCTCACTTTTCCTGCATCATATTATCAATAAGTGCTTTATTTGAATAATTCAGGAAAGAAAGACTTGATTATGATGCTCTTACACCCCAATTTGATGTGAGATTTATGTGGCATAAGATAATTATAGCATCCCATCCCTAACCTGTTGTCCACCTTTTATTTTGGATGCTCAAAATGTTTATCCACATCCATTAACAAATCATATTTATGAGTTTATCAAAGTTTATTCAGTTATGATAGTTTAAAAAAAAAAAAAAACAGAAAGAATAAGAATGGATTTGGGATTCACACCCCAAAGGTATCAATTACCGTTTCATTTGTATTTGGTATGGTGAAATTATAGGCCATTTTCAAATTATGCAGGGTGCTTGCCCACACACAAAACAATACTTGTTGGCAACATGGTTTCTTTTTCAGGAATCATCTTTGCACTCTCTCATGTTACCATGATCGAACGATCTTTTCAGTTGATTGGTCAAGGTAGCAACCCTTTAATTTAATTGAACAAAATATCATGTCTTCTTCATTGTTTTACGTTGTTTCTGGCTGTTCCCTTTCTTTATTAACTTATCATTGGGTGCTCTTGTGGATGATATGGGTAACATATACTTTTTCTGGGTTACTCTTTCAGTATTGGTTCTTTCTAAATTCTGTGTTTTTGCACCCCTTAATTTTTGAACAGGGAAGGTATTATAGCAAGTGGAGCAGCTGATGATGCTCTACGGTTTTTTCTGGAGGAAAAAGATGGTTTGGTATTAATAATTTATACCCTCAGTTTATTATATCTTACTAATTTAACATACCAGGGAAGTTGCTCTGTTATTTGCATTGCATCGAAATAACAAAAACCCCTTAAATTGTTTTTGCAGCATGTTAAGTATGTAGACATAAACAACATTACCATGTATGTTCTCTCTTTCACAAGTTAGCTACATACCTGCCTTTTTTGATGAAAACTGCTTGTTTATTTACTCAGAATAAAAGTGCTTGAGGACATGGTTTTTGGAGTTCAATATATTTTTCACTCTCGAAGTCTCAATGGATCCCCCCTCCCTTATCTGCCTCTTACCTTTCTTTGTTATTCCTGACAATGAACTTCATGGAATGGTGGTAGTTTAAATTAAGCAACTGTTTTTCATTAGGTTTTTTTCTTTCTTTTCCTCAGTTCAGTTTTCACATCTTAGATAAATTATTTAGAAGTTCAATGGTTTGATTCTCTCGATTTATTCTTGCTTTTTTTTTGCTTCCTGTTTCAATCATCTTTGTCCAGTATAGTGGCATGGAAAGAATTATCCTCGTACTTAATTTAATGCTTAGTATTGAAATCGTGATTGTATTTTGTATTGTGTTTCTGTGTATGATTGTAATTGTATTTGATTGTTGATTCTTGCCAGGAAACCCGGCTACTTGCTTCCACAAGTGATGATGGGAAAATAAAGATATGGGAACTTGCAACCCTAACCTGATACGACTTTTTGATAGTGATGGTTATGATTTCATGAAGCACTAGACCCAACTTGTGGGATCTTGAAATTGATACATGTTTTAGATATAAATCTCTTGTTAATCTCCTCTTATAAGTTGATCAGTGTAGTGGATGGAGCTGAGCTGACATGATGTTTCTCTACAATGGAAGCCGGAAGTTTTCCATATTAAATGAAGCATATGTATTTTTATTCTTAGTGTATTATTTGACTGGTCATATTGGAGCGAGACTGTATATAGCCTGCCGGAACTAAATTGGGAGCGGAAATAGAATTATCAGAGATTGTAATTTGGATATTAATGTTGTCTTTTTGCGTTCTTTTTTCACCTGATCATTCCACTTATAGGCATGCCGTTCATATATTAACGGTTGATGTTCTGTTCATAATTTACTGAGTGAAAAGAGGGGAGCAAAAACGAAAAAAGAAGAAGCAGTCTCGAATACAAAATCACAGAAGATGCTGAGTTGTTTATGTGAAAAGCAACATGCTTCATGCTAGGAAGTATTTTCCAAAATTTCCTGTGGTTGCCCCCAAAAGGGGTAAATGGTCCGTTAGAGTAGATCATATCTGGGTAAGGGTCTTTATTTCCTTGAAATAAATGTATTCAGTGCATCCTGTCTTTCTCTATGCATTAATAGCTGCTTGGATTTGCTCCAGAGTTCTCCCTTTCGTTTCTGGTACCACCGTGACCACAAACACTATAGCCAGCGCGTTGATTGCAGCATAAAGAATGAAGGTACCTGAAAACCATTCTTGTATGATTTAACTAACTGCTTTGTGAACCAGAGCTCTTTGAAACTAAATGGTTTTCACTTTTGCACATCTTCATATCGTTCCTTCTTAAAGACTACTATGCAGCTCTTGGTATTTATTTCAGTTCTTCCATTATTTATCTATCTCGCCAGCTGGTTGCCAATAAATTGATTCTTTGTATTAAGCTAACTTTTGGCATCGTTTCTTTGAGTAAGTTTAGATTTGTATACCATAGGAGCTCCAGGACATAAGGTAGTTGTAAGTGTAGGAAACCGCCCATGCACCAAACCAGTTCACAAGTGTTGCTAAGCTTCCAGCCACTCCCTTAATATTTATTGGAAATATCTGCAACAAAAGACGATTGTCTTTTTTGCGTGGAATAATGAATTCATAGATGGAATTTTCATCTTGGAACTTAGATTACCTCAGACATTATTACCCACGGAACTGCACCCATTCCAGCTGAAAATGAGCCGATATAAAGCTGAACCAAAAGTATTTATCAAAGATACGTAAATAAGTTACATAGTTGGAGATCAATCTCAAGAGAAATATTATTTGACAATGATTATGATTACCAGTATGCCAATTAAAGTAAGTGCCGGGACTGATTTGATTGCCAATTCATTAACCTAGTTTTGCAGAAGGTCACTTTTACATGTCAGTATTTGAGAGAGACAAATTGAATCTATGGGGTCTAAAATTAGCAAAAACCTTTAGATAGAATGCAGTCGCAGTTATTATACAGCCTAGAATCAATCCTGATGCAGAAACCTGGAATACATAGATAAATTAACTTTCAATACCTGGAGGGTGATGAGTCGAGATGAAATTTTCAGAGATAACCGCGTTGGACAGAAATTTACCAGTAATAGAGGCTTTCTTCCAGCTTTATCTATGACGGTTGTGTTGAGGGCGGTGACCACAACCTACAAAATAATATTTTTTTCAACGTACTCCTATTGGACTATGACATTTTGATTTCTTGAAGTTAACAAAATTGCTGAAAGAAAGAAACCTGAAGAATGGCATAGATTATGGTTCCAAGACTGGGAGAAAATCCTGAAATGATGCAGAATTTCAAATATTAGAGTACCAAGGTAGAATCAAAACATTCTAGAAAGTATCAGCAAAAAATAATATACTGGATTAAAATTCTATCATCATCGGAGATCATAAAGGTTTTCAGGATGGAAGTTAGCGTGTAAGATTATTTTTATGCATCTTGTTTTATTTGGATTATTTTTCTATTTAGATTGGAATTTTCAATTTAATTGGGATTTTACTAATTAGAAATCATAAATTTATTAGTTAGGCAAGTGTTAATTAATTAGAAATGCTTTCATTATAAAGAATTTTAGATTTAGAACTAGTATAAATAGAAATGTATAATTTATTATTAGGGATTCAAACTCATATTGTTAAAACTTTTTATAAAATATTATAAATTTTTTCTATTCCTATACAATGTTGAGGGCTCTAATCTTGGGATTTGATAACCCTCACTTTTATTTATGCTATATGCGCATCAAATATTGGTCTGCTGACTTGAAAGCAGGGTGGATATAAAATTTTATGTTTAGTTCCCTGTTTGGTGGAAAGGGCAGGGGCCATGTCTCTCCTTTGATAGTAATGTTTATCAAGACCTCTTTACCTGCTGACTCAAAAATATTGCTGACATAAAAGCAGACCCCATTGATTCCTCCAAATTGTTGAAAGACCATCAGTCCTACTCCTATCTGATCAAATTGGCATAAAATGTATCAATTGACTATCAGAGTTCATGAAAAATAAATCCTTTCTGGTGAGCCCAACTGGAAAATAAAGAAATATAGGATTGGAAGGTTGCAGGAATGAATAATACAATGACTGAGCGGAGGTATCTTCTTTGAAACAAATCTAGGAATCTGGCTTTCGGGAGCCGTTCAAGAGTTTCTATGTACTCCTGTCACAAAAGCATAAAACTCATCATACTTTTCTTCAAATTGCTACTACATTAACAGCGTGTAGAATACAGATTTCAGATAAGAACCTTGATTTCAGTTGCCTCCTGAGATATATCAGCTTCCTTGCCACGAAGCTTTTGTAAAGCTGTTTGAAACTCATCTTCACGTCCTCTCTTTGCCTGTAACCACGCCATTTTCATTATGTGTGTGTGTGTGTGTGTGTGTGTGTGTGTGTGTAGGAAGAGTGTGTATTCAATTGGTGTTCGTTACCAGCCATCTGGGAGATTCGGGAATCAGAAATAGGCCAAAAACCAGAATTGCACAAGGAACAAGCCCTGCAAGCACTCTAGAGGTAAGCTTCCTGCTCTACAAATATTTTTAGTGTTTTCTACTCAACCATTTAAATTTTCTGAAAAATAATGCCCATTCTTGATCTCGTGATGATTGAGTAGGCAATAGATCAAGGAATACCAGTCAATGCCAAGGCCCTCCATGTCAGTACGGTTCCTATAATGAATGCAACAGACACTCCACCGCAGATCATAAGCTGCATCATGAGATGATGTGATTAGAGAGGATCCTTGTCCCATTACATTTTGGTTTGCATTATATATTAAATATCTACTCCGTCCAACTAAGCCTCAAGAGAAAACGTAATTTAGAAAGTTGATGTCCCTTCATAACACACCACAGCATGTGAAATTATGTTATCATTTGAAAAGATACATTTCTCAAGTTCTGTCAGAAACATATCTTTACCTGATTTGTAGTTGTTAGTGCTCCTCTAAGACTCTTGGGTGCAATTTCAGCAATAAAAACAGGTACCTTGTCAAGATTTCATCATAATCGAATTCATTAGTAACATATATTCTACCATGTGCGTAGAGGCATGTTGAGAAGCAAATGCGAGAAGATTAAAATTCTACCACATAAGAAAAGACTCCCATTCCATAACCTGTTGCCAGTCTCCCGAGGTCCAGCGCCAGAACCCCCTGTTTTGTATTAATTGAGAAGGTAACAAGAAATAAGATAGTATGTCTGGGGAAAAAAAATCCCTTTTGCTTCTGTAATTAAGATGACACAAACCTGAGCAAAGTAGATGGCTAGCCATCCGACAACACAGAAGCTGGTAGCCACTCTCAGTGCCTGCGTACGTTCCATACAAGGGTTGAGTCCTACACAAGTAGCACTAGATCCAAAAATGTTCATCACAGCATACCTCTACTTACCCCTTTCCGACCAATTAAATCAGCGATGGGCCCACTCGTGATTGCACCAATCATTGCACCGAATGTCAATATTGAACCAAACACGGAATACTTCATAGTTCATACAAACACAGAGTAAGGAGCACATATAAGTTTGGAAGCTAAAAACCAAAGAGTTCATTTGCTGCGTTTAAAACAGCATATCATCAGTAAATAGGAGATGCTTTTCTTGATACAAGTGCCCTAGATCTAGCTCGTTTTTTGATCCTAGAAACTTTTCTCTTAAGTTCAATTTCCGCAGTTGATCTGGAGCCATATTTGTAATGTCTGCTGAAAATCAATTATTCTACCACAGCTTGAGTTTGCACGTTTCTGACAAGTTAGGAGACTTATTGATAAAGGGGACATATCAACCGGTTACTTAGCTCTGGATACGTGTTTAATATACTGGGAGACAATTTAGTAACTAACCTCTGCTAGAGATAGAGAGAGATCTTCCCTGACAGCATTTTCTGTGGGTGATGAATAGCCTGCCTGAAACAACATGCAGGAAATTAAATCAAGACTCTTGCTTTTCAAGAAATATGTAGGAACACGAGCTATGTTAGGAAACAGAGCTTATTATCAGTCTTGTATGTTCCTAAATAAAAGAAGGTAAGCTTACACACGAGCCAAATGCGAAAGAGCCACAGACTGCAACAAAAGTGCTGAGGTAAACCATCCAAGCACTTTCTTTGCTGCTACTCTGAGCAAAAGACCCATCTTGTTCGTCCATGAGTGGTTCTCTTACGTCTTCATGCTCAGCACGATTCTTGCACTGCTCTAGGTCCTCTTGGATTCCCATGCCTTCACACCTTTCAGTCAGAATCTGCGCAGCCTGGAGATGGCAAAGAGAGAGTCTGTGAAGGAATGCTTTTTAGATCAGTGATGGATGTGAGAAAATAAAAGAAAGAGATACGTTTTTCTTTCTTTCTTTCTTTTCTTTTTTAAATTTTCCTTAAATATGCTCCCAAAAAGTAACAATTCTCAACCACGTACGCTGTGCTCCAAGCTTCAATATTCAGTCACACTTGTCCCACCACAACAGCGTTCTTGACTTCATATACCCATCAGAAGCAACTGTTATTATTACTAGACAAGTAAGTCTAGATTTCCATGTGCATCATAATCAAATAATTAAATGGTATCGCCCCTGAGTTCACATGGACATCGCAGAGCCTGTAAGTATGCTTGGTTGGAGGGATGGATACGAAGTAAAAGGGATGATGTGCATTTTTGTTTCGTTTTTGCATTAAATAGCCAGACAACTTATGAATAGATACTATGAGTGAAAATGGATGGGAATCGAAATAGGAAATGGATAAAAACTCAGTTAAGAAAGGGGTGGATTTCTCGCATATTTTCCAATTCAGACGGACGGCTTCTTGTTAGTCACATTCTTACACCCAAATACGCCCTCTAGAATGGATTAATATCTATCATTTCTTCTCTTCATTTTTCTACTTTATCCTATTCAATCCTTTCCACCGAACAATTTTTAAGATCCCGTAGCTCCGATTCAGGGAGGTCAACTTCATTGTTTTATCTAGAAAGAGATTTCTGTCAACCAAGCACACTGAAAGAGATTTCGTAAAGCAAATTATAATGGAGATTATGTTTTGTTTTATTTTATAGGATTATGAGTTTCTTTTTCATCATTTCTCATTGACATTAAATCTACCACAGGAGAATTTCCAGCCGTCAGCTACCATCGCCTAGATTCTGAACCTGCTCATCTCCTCAAAATTAAGTTAAATTGTACACCTTGAGGTATTTTCAGGGTCCATTTGGTGCCTTGACGTCAAATTAATTGTGGGTCTAGGCAGCCTCTAGTGGCTACAAAAATTCCAAGGTGTTCTTTCAAGATAAATCATCTATCCTTGTCTTTATTGCTTCAGCCAGCCAACGAGCTCTGCAGCATGCTCTACGTTTCTTCTTCCTTTTTAGACCAGACAGCTTGCCACGCATGACTCCTTTGCATTTATATCATTAAATTATTTGAAAAAGAAAATTTTAATACGTGGTAGGCAGACCCAATTTGACTGCGATAGTCTCTTGATTCGTTCTTCCTCCCTCACTGAGGAGCTGAGTAGCCCGCCATCTTTATCTTTTTTTTCTTTTTTTTTTTTGTTACTCGGCTGCGAAACTGACGATGCGAAATTAATTAATAGGTAGGATTATGGTAAATGTAACTTTTTAAAGTATGTTTGTTTTAAAATATATTAAAATAATATTTTTTTTTNAAATTTTATTTTTAATATCAATATTTCAAAACAATTTAAAAATATAAAAAAATTATTTATAAATAAAAAATTTAAAAATATTATTAAACTACAATACCAAATAAAATCTTACAGGAAGCTAAAGGCAACTCCCTATATGTTTATATAGTGCCACCCAGTTGAATTTTATTTATTGAATTAGTGTAGTATATAATTTTGAGAAAAAAAGTTTATAAATTTAAATTATTGTTGGAAATAGAAAGGGTGAGTGATTATAAATTCAAACTCACTTCACATGAAAATTAAAAGCTATTATTAAACCTATATTTTTCTTAAATTGATTTGTCATTTTTTATCGAAAAACAAATCTCACCTAGTCAGTATTAAAAATGTTGGGTTATTAAAAAACTAAAAAATATTTTATTAGTAATAAATTACATAACATTCTATAAAGTTCTTTCCAATAATAATAATAATAATACAAGTACTTAAATGTATTGTTATGTTATTATGAAAAAAGTAATGAAACATGAGTTCATTCTTTTTAACTGTTTACAGGAGTTTAATTGTACTTTTCCGTACATGTTTTATAATTAAATTATGCGATAATTTATCTGGGCAGTCTTATCAAAACATGCTTGATGTCAAATCAATACTATTCTTAGACTATAATTACTTTCTTGTTTCTTTTTAAAATATTACTATCACCCGAGCTTTTTTTAATGTTGCAAAAGTTTTTAGTGCAGCACGCAGTATAGCGAGCGTGTAACCAATTGAGTTGTACATACTAATATGAAAAATGGTTTTGTTTTTGAAAGCAGATCCGCGGATAAGATTACGCGAATTATTGCAATTTAATAATCATACTGGAAAAAAACAAAGCCAACAAAAGCTACAAAAAAACATGGGTCGAGTAAAATACAATAGCAAAAGAAAATGACGACTACCACTTGGATGGAGTTGCAACCTACAAACGGGAAATCATTACACGGGAGACGGGAATCCAGCCAGTATTCTGACGCGACCATGTTCTATCTATATAGAGCAGAGAGCGGGATTGAATATTGTTTTCGACACTGACAATAGAGGAACATGTAGCTCACGCGCTAATTATTTGACCTGCGATTCTGTGTGGATTATAAAAAATATATATATTATTAAAAAATACAATATATTTTGATGTGTTTTTTATATAAAAAATTCAATGTATAAATAGAAAAACTTATATAAATATTTAATTAAATAAATGGATAAATATCTTTATAAATAAACAAAAAAAAATTATTAACAATAACTTAAAAATAAACTGAAAAAAATAGAGATAAATATAAATCAAAATATTTACCTAGATATATTATATGGAATAATAAAATTATAAAATAAAATGAGCAAATAAAGATGTCAAATTATATTAATTTTTCAAAGCGATGATATGGGTTATTAGATCAAAAGCATTGCAAATAAAAAAAAATCATGATTATTAGATCAAAAGCATTACAAATGAAAAAAAAATCATAAAAATTAATCCCCATCAAATAAAATGTCAATTGATAAAACCAAGAAAAAAAACAACTTCACAAAATATCTAAAAATTATAATTAAAAGAATGAGGGTGAAAATAAAAAAAAATTAAAGGAAAATAATAAATATTCAAATGGAGGGTTAAATTGAAAAGAAAAATAACTTCAACAAAAGAAAAATAAATCAAAAGAATAAGGGTCAAATTTAAAAAAAAACAATATAAAATTTGATTAAATGATGAAATTGAAAATCAATAAAACTTTAACAAAAGAGCTAATAAAAAAATAAAAATCAAAAGAATAAAGACCTAAATAAAAAAATTATATATGAAAAATTATAATTAAAGTATTAAATTAAAAAAAATAAAGCTTTTAAAAAATAAATAAAAATTAAAATAATAAGGATTGAAATTAAAAAACTAAAAATAAAAAGAACAATCATATACTCAAACTAGAGGAGAAAAGAGAAAGAGAGGTTCACCAGTTATAGACCGTTCATCACTACTATCATACATCACACTATGAAAAAAAAGACATGACGGTGCTCACAAAATTACGATAAAAAAAATATTTAGCTATTAAATGGTGTTTCATGCATTGTCTAAATGGTGCGAACACTATGTATTTGCTAACAATTTTTTAATAAAAAATTAACTATTTAGCATAAAAATACCAAAACACCACTCAAATCATTGAAAATTACAAAAAATAAGAATAAGATATATGATAAGACAAAAATACCCTTTAAATACCAGCCCTATTTCTTAAGTAAAAATACAAACATACACATGGTCACCAATTATAATTTTTTTTATTTAAGTGTTAAATAAATAATTTTATTGTTTAATATTTTTTGAAAAGAATAATATATCATCTAACAATATTTTAATGATCAATGAACAATTGAAAAAGATTAAATTGCCATTAACACCAAGATTTCCTTATTTAAAAAAATTAATGAAAAGAAATATCCATAATAATTTTTGTAAATCCATACTCTATACATTTTGCTCAATAATAATCTAGGCGAGTAAATGAGGGATGGGGGTGAAATTAATAAATTGTTCTTTATTCAAGTTTTTTCCACATCACAGCAGTGGGTAAATTTATTTCCTTATGGTTAGAAAAATAATTCTATTTTTCTCACTCCAGTATAGAAAAAGTGATCTCACATACAGCACATGTACAACTGGTTGCGCATATAGTATGAACGTGATTTATAGGTTAATTTGTTAAATATTCAACTATGTAATTTAATTAACTTATAATTGAATTGATATTTTTTATTATAATGAATTATATTAATGTTAAGATTAAGATTTTTTAATCATAAACTTATCTGATATGAAAATTAGGTGACTACGTTGACTGCTAGTTGCATATTTAACAAGTAATCGCGTTATGCAGTTCTATTTATGTGTAGAGGGCCTCCCTTTATTCTACTATTTTTGAGTAAAATGAACTTTGCTGGTACTGTGTTCACCTGAACAATGCCAAAAATAAAGTTTGGCAATCTGATAGCGACGGGCCCGATCAGATTTTGTCTGTCATTTGAAGGCAACTAGCCGATTAAATTGTCTACTGTATAGATCTACACGTAATAAACAATTTAGAACACCCTCAAAAGTTTTTTTAAAAATGGGACAGAGACCAACCTGTGCTACTAATTAATTAGTAATAACTGATAGGGAGAGGTTTACCAAAGACATCCAGGGATCTGGCCATATGTCTGTTCCAAGAATTGTAGTTGTATACAAAAAAACAGTGATTCTTAATTTTCATGCATGTCCTCCTTGTATGCTGTCCAGGCATGTGGGCAACTGGAACGTGTCATCATGTGTGATCTTGCTAGAGACATTTCCTACAGTCTTTTGATTACCAGTCAAAGACGCTGTGAGCTATTGATTGGATTGGGAGAATAATATAAAAGTTAGTTAGTAGATCATATGATGATTGTATAAAAGTGTTTGATATTTATTATGTGCTATTAATTTTTTATTTTTTTTTTATCTCCTTGCCGATCAACAAAGCCAACCACAGCCACCAGATCGACGATCACTCCTCTTTGTCTCGTAAATCAGAGCCCCTTTTCAACCCTAAAACCACCATAGAAACATATCTCCTTTTAGCCAAAAAAAAAAAAAAAGCACCCAGAAACAAATCAAATTCCAGGCCAAATCTTCTAATGGTCATTTTAGAATTACGGTAGATGTTGGTTTTTTACTCAAACATATTAAAATAATATTTTATTATTATTTAAAATTTATTTTTAATATTAATATATTAATAATAGATTGATTTTATCCATCATCACTAAAATTTTATATAATTATTAATTTTAAAATATGTATATAATTAATTAAAATACATTTAAATTATTCTGAATATCTTATTAATTAAAAAAAAAACAAATGAACCGTTGTTGAAGGATGTCGCTGTTGATGTATGAATGACAAAAGTTGTTTGGACACATGATTTGACTTTTACCTACTCACAGTAATTATTTTTTAAATATCATTTATACGTTTCTTCCATGATTTTACTGTGTAATGATTATTTTTATTATCCAAGAAGCAAGCCCGGGATAAAGAATCATCCGACCACCGTTATTGTTGATAGAGAGAATAATATAAATTATTAATACATGATTCTTTATTATTTTTAGAAATTTTAAAAATAAGAAAACAACAATTTATTTGTTTGCTGACGCACAAGAACTATTTTTGGACGCTGAGATGTATTTTCTTCGACGTGATGAGAAACTTGAGCTAGTTTAATGCAATCTCATATGGGTTCATTGTAAGTGAGTGACAGTGGTAAGGCTAATTTTGCAAATAATTAATTTGAAAAAATCTTAAATTTTTAATTTCTAAATTAATATATATTTCAAATTCTTTTTAGGTGTTCATTATATTCTATATTTAAGAAAAATCATCCTCTCTTTTTTTTGGTTGAGGTACACCTGAAAAAGAAGAAGTAGAAACGAGAGGGTAGGGAGATAATATTATAAATTTTGGTTTGGATTCGGAAGCTACACCACCATTGATGAAATTAAATGAACATTTATTTGCGAAATGCTTGTCAAGCCATCCCAACTAGGGTTTGATGTGGACTTAACCGTACAAGATTTGCCCAGCAAGTTCCCGGGCCTCGTAGAGCCCGATAGTATCTCAGGAATAAAATAAAATCCAGATCCCATACCTTGATATGGTCACTTCATGAGAAAGATCAGACCACCACATCCTACAGTCTGATTCTTAAAGTAAAGAAGGGTGTAGATTCAGTCAAATGCAAACAATGATTGCAAGATCATTTATCATCCAAGTTTTTTCTTCATATTTTCTTTTGTTTTTGCTTTCACAAGAGATGTTCCCTCTACATAAATGCACGGATACAAATTTCTTGCAGTTCCACGTACAGTGTCAAAGTAATTTCTCAATCACTAATTAGACTACCATTTGTACTGATCAATATTTATTGTTTTACTAATATTTTAGGGATCGAAATCATCCATATTATATATATATATAGCAGGTTGAAATTATTTGTAATTATCTTCTAAAAATCCTTGTGATTAGAAATTTTTAGATACCCAGTTATATTTCATATTTATCACTTACAGTATCTGTCCTGTTTTGTTGGTAGAAACCAGTACAAAGGACTATAAAGAATCCCTATGTTTCTTGTATTTAAACACATGAAGAAAAACATGAAACTGATTACTGAATTCTATATGATATTAAAACAGGTTTTCTTTTGCAAATCCACTAAATCAAATCATTCTCACTAAAATAACTATCAAATCATCATTTTTTATTATACATTTCCAAACTAAAAATTCAGGTTTCATTGATGCTATAACACTCAACAAAACCAACTATGACACCTAGTCCCAAATCATCAAAATGCATATTACTGGTAATGAGAAATTGGATTATATTACTAGCAATTCACCTTAACCTGATGCAAAAGACTCTTTGATTAGTATTTAAAAGTATATTTTTTTTAATTTTATATTATTATTTTGCACTTGAAGTATCAATAACTCCTTAAATAAAACATATTTAATAAAAACAAGTCTGATACCATAAGATACCTTTAATTTATGGTAAATATTCATCCTAAATACAGGTCTATTATATAAATGAAAGGATTAATTGATAACTTGAAGTATTAAAATTAAAAGGACAAAAATATGACCAAACTTAAAAAAGAGATGCTAGTGCAATCCAGACTTGAACACTATTCGGTAATTGGGTCATATCTGACATTGTATATCTCGGATTTAGGTCTACTTTATATGGATGAAAAGCTAAGATGTCTAAAACTTTTATAGGAAACGCAAAACTCAATTCTGCTGTTTAGAAGTTCAAATCTTAATAACAACGTAACAATCCGAATATGTCTTACAGCCTAAATATTGTTCAGTGTTTAGTCCATATCTCGAGTTCTGGAAGTCTAAATGATCTTAATTTTTTTTTTCTAGAAAGCTGAAACAATTTTCTAGAGCTTCATAGTAAGGTTGGTTCAAATTCTAACATTATTAATAGCTTTTTTTAGACAAAAAGATAAGTATTGTCACCAAGTCAAGAATTGATTACCTACTCAATAATTAGTCATCAAATCAATAGTTTCTAATTTTGGCCTATAAAAGGATGCATTTGTCATCCATTTAGGCATCTTGATTTCTAGATCAAGATTATATTTTTGCTTTCTCTCTTTATATTTTTGTAATAGCTTAAGTGTTGCTTTTATTAATACCTTGTTTATGCCTTTTATTTCTTTTCCTTTACTTAGATAACTTTTATTTTATTTATGTTTTTATCTTGTTTATTTATGTTTCTTTCTTTCATTATATTTAGCTAAGTTTATTATATCAAAGTGAAAAGGTTATACTAATGATGTAATAATAAGTATAGTGTAAACTCAACATAGAAATTAATGTTTGATACTAATATGTTTTATATTTTTTTTATCTTGTTCACTTTTAATACTTTACTTATTAAATAATTAATCTAGATTTATGTTGTATAACACTTAGTATAACAAACACATAGCACTTTTATAATATAAATTGTATGGTATAACTAATACTTGTGCTATGAAAAGAACTTGATTTGTTGTAAACATAAGTTTCAATCAATCCTTTAATTTATATGATAGACTTGTATTTAAGATGAACATTTACCATAAATTAAAGGTGTCTTAATGGAAAAGAAAAAAAACTTTAATCTGATTGTGTTTGTTGTAAACATAAGTTTCAATCAATCATTTAATTTATGTGATAGACTTGTATTTAAAATGAATATTTACCATAAATTAAAGATATCGTAATGAAAAAAAAAACTTTAATCTTATTGTGTTCATGCTATAATTTAAGCCATTATAGGTGTTATAGACCTTCCCAAATTCTTTTAAATCCAAATGTGGATTTTCTAAATCTAAGTCATGAAAATAACATAAAAGTTTAATAATGGCTAGCTTAAAATTACAATGAGATGTGTTATAAGAAAAAATTATGCATAAGGGTACACTTATTTTTATGGGATTCATTAGGTCTCTAAGTGTTCTAATATAGCCATTCTCATTATAAAGTGACTAATTATCTTCTTCGACTATATTTTCTGAAAATGATAAGGTGACCCAACCAAAAGATTGATGTCTTTTTCTAATTGTAGGAGTGTCAAATTAATAAATAACCTAGTGAAATCGAGGTTGAATCACATCAAGGTTAACTATATAAATTATAAATAATTACAACAATAAATTAAAGAAGACTTTTAGATATCAAATTAATATGAGAATTAAACAATAATAATAATAATAATAAATATTAAGGTAAGAAGATCTACTAATGATATTTCAAACAAGTATAGTATAAATTATTTTTATTACTCAACTGGAAACCACATATAAAGAAGTTTTCAATCGAATTATAAATTATTAAAATGATTACATTAGTTATTTTATTCGAATAATGTTAATACTTGTAAATGTTATCAGGTATTGATGATTATAACTTATATTAACAACAAATTAACTTTCTTTCATAGCACAAGTGTCAGTTATACCATACGGTTAGGCTATGAAAATGCCAAGTATTTGTTGTACCAAGTGTTATACAACACAAATCTAGATTAAATATTTAACAATCAAAGTATTAAAAATAAACAAGATAATAAATACAAAACATGTTAGTATCAAACATTAAGGTCGATGTTGAGTTTATATTATGCTTATTTTTACACCATTAGTGTAATTGTTTCACTTTAACATCATCAACTTAACTAAACTTAATAAAAGAGAGAAACATAAATAAACAAGATAAGAACATAACTAAGATACAAGTTAACCAAAGAAAGGAAAGGAAATGAGAAGCATAATCAAGAAATTAATGAAAACAAAACTTAAACATTATAAAAATATAAAAAGAAAGAGCAACAACATGATCTTGATTTGAAAACCAAGATGTCTAAATATATGACAAATACCTTCTTTTATAGGTCAAAATTAGAAACTATTGATTTGTTAATTAATTATTGAATGGATGATCACATCTTGACTTGGTGGCAATCCTTATCATCTTGTCTAAACAAAACATCATTGCTAACATCAAAATTTGAACAGACTTGACTTTTAAAAGTTTTAGAAAATTATCTTGGTTTTTTTTTAAAGAAAAATAAGGTCATTTAAATATCTAAAACTTGAGATATGGGCTGAAAACTGAATAGTATATGGGCTGCAAGATAAATTTGAACTTCTCTATTGTTGTTATAATTTGAACTTGAAAACGATCTTTTTGAATATTTGACTCTCCAATAAAGTTTTAGGCCTATGTCTTAGCTTTCCATCTATATAGAGCAAATTTATATCCAAGTTTTACAACTCCAGTTATGATCTAATAACCAAATGGCATTCTAATTTGGATTGAACTAACATCTTTTTTTTTTATTCTTAGCCTTCTCTTTGTCTTCTCAATTTTAGTAGTTAAATTCATTAATCAATCCCTTGATTTATATAATAGGCATGCATTTAAGATAAACATTTACCATAAATTAAAGGTATTTTATATTATTAGATATGTTTTTATAAAAAATGCTCTATCTAAGAAGTTATTAATACTTTAAATGCAAAATGGTGATATTAAATCTTAATAAAAAAACACTTTTAAGTACTAATCAAGTCACATAAACCGATCAACCATAGACAGCTTTAAAAAACTTATATTAGATTTAAGCCTTCATTTGTGAAATCTCATGTTTTTTTATTTTATTTTATTAACAATATTTTTTTTATTTTTTATATTTGTTTAAGTGTGTTTTAAGATTGTCAATAATTATTGCTTCAGGTGATATCTTCTATACTCTACATTTTCACCTTTAAACATTAAGAACATTATTTCATTTTGTTTAGGGGAAAAGGTGTAATTGTAAGTTAAAAAAAAACACTAACTTTTTGTTGTTATTAAAATCATTTGATAAAATTGTTATTGTTAAATTGGTAGAGTAAGAAGGAATTTTATTTATTGTTGAGACATATCTTAGTAAATATTTCTATCAAGGTTTATCATAATACTTTTTGAAATATTTAGGTTTACAAACTATCGCATTGTTATCACTTGATCCTAGTCATATACTCATTTAACAAGTATTTTTAAACTTTTATTTTCACACATACACTTTAACATATGATTGTGGGTTGCACATTGGATTATTGTATTATTTATGTTATTTTGTTAAAGGCAACAACTAAGAGAAAATGATATTATAAACTTTGTAAAAAACAAAACAAAAACAAAAACAAATTGATAATATTAATGATAATAAAAAGTAGATAAGTTTTGTTTCATAGCTTCTATAACCTAAGCAATTAAGGTTGAAGGTATGTTTTAATACCTAATACCCTAAAGTCAACTGATTTAGGAATTATTAGCCCAGTACTTGGTACATCGATCAAGGAGAAAAACTCAAGGAAATCAAACATTACACTATCTACTTATCAGTATCTGCCTTAAGACCAACTGATCTGAGAATCATTAGCCTAGAGCTTGTTACATGAGTTAAAGATGTATTATGTATTATGTTATATGTAGATATATTAAAATAATAATAATAATTTCAACTTAAGAAAGTTAACCTTAAAAAAATATTAGAACAAATTTTTGTTTTTATCTAAACAAAGCCTCATAACTATGTGTTGATACATTGAGCACAAAATAAAGATTTGTTAAT
Source organism: Populus ilicifolia (assembly GCA_015708895.1). Lineage (NCBI taxonomy): Eukaryota > Viridiplantae > Streptophyta > Magnoliopsida > Malpighiales > Salicaceae > Populus > Populus ilicifolia. The sequence goes on from SRLM01002921.1 coordinate 19,499, forward strand.
ATCTTATTTAAAAAGTATGAAGTAGATATGTAAATTTAATGGGAGTTTATTTATTTGGATAGATTAATGGGAGTTTATTTATTTGGATAGATTAATGAAAGTTAAATAATGAATATCTTGCTTTTAAATGTTGCAAATTGTTTTTTAATGTTTTGATTACTAGAAACTAGTAATAAGCTGATTGGAGGGTATGCTTAATACTTAAAAATGCATTTTTATTAAGGTTTTATATTATCATATTATCCTTAAAATATCATTAAATTCTTTAACTTAAGTATGTTTTGTAATAATAAATCTGATAACATAAGATAACTTTAATTTATGGTAAATGTTTATTTTGAATGCAGGTATATCTCATAATTTAAAAGATTGATTGATTGATGTGTTTAATTATTGAAAATTAAAAAATAAAGAGAGGGCTAAATTTTAAAAAGAAATATTAATTCAATTCAAACTCGAACATCATTCGATTGTTGGATCATAATTGAAGCTACAAAACATGGATTTAGTTTGATTTATAAGGATGAAAAACTAAAACATAAGTCTAAACCTTTCATGAATAGTCCAAGATCCAAAACAGTCATTTTAAAGTCAAATTATAGCAACAAAAGAGAAGTAGGAATATGTCACATAATCGAGACATTGTTCAGTATTTAGTCAATATCTCGAGTTTTAGAAACCCAAATAAGCTCATTCTTATTTTGTTGGAAAGCTGAGACAAATGTCCATAACTTTCATGAGACTATTTGTTTAAATTCTGATGTTAGTAATGATATTTTATTTAAATAAGATGATAATGGTTGTCACCAAGTCAAGATGTGATCGCCTACTCAATAATTAGTTATCAAATCAATAGATCTAAATTTTAGCTTATAAAATGAGGTATTTGCTATATATTTAGATATCTTGGTATTCATATCAAGATCACTCTTTCACTCTTTGTATTTTATAATCTTTAATTTTTATTTTATGTTATATTAATCTCTTATTTATTCTTTTCATTTTCATTACTATACTTAATTAATTTATATCATGTTTATGTTCTTATATTGTTTATTTATATTTTTCTTCTTCAAGATGTCTAGCTATGTTAATTTTATCAATGAAAAAATGATACACTAATAGTGTAAGAATAAATATAATATAAACTCAATATAACCTTACTTGATCCTAATATATTTTATATTTGTTATCTTACTCATTCTTAATACCTTACTTGTTAAATGATTAATCTAGATTTGTGTTGTACAACCTTTAATACAACAAATACTTAACGCTTTCATAGCTTATTGTATCGTATAACCAATACTTGTGCTATAAAATGAATTTGATTTGTTGTTAATATAAATTATCACCATGAATATCTGAATATATTTACAAATATTGACATTACTCAAATATAATAATTAATATAATCATGTTAATAATTTATAATTTCATTGAAACTTTTTTTATGTGTGGTTTATAGTTAAATAATAAAAAAAGTTTTTATTATACTCATTTGAAATATCGTTAATGAATCCTCTAACCTTAACAATTATTTTATCTTTATTTAATTCTTATATCAATATCTCATCTCAAAAGTTCTCTTTAACTTCTTTTTATTTATTATTTGTAATTTTATATAGTTGACCTCCTTATGATTCGATTATGGTCTTGCTGAATTATTTATTACTTCAATACTTTTGTACTTGGGATAAGAGATCAATCTTTTAATCATATCAATATACCTTACAATATAATTTTATACCCTCAAATAATAAAACCTACAATGAAGTCCTAATATTTATTACTATTAATGCATTTAATTTAATATTAGAATTACGTTGTAAAGTTCATATTTTGAATATTAATTAAAAAAATTAATTTTATGATATTTTGATGAAATCTGATAGATATCATAAATTAGTGCCAATATCTATTTTTTGTATTTTTAAAAAACATGATAAAAAATATATTTTTTATAAAAATATGCATGAAGAAATTTTAAAATTTATATCTATACACACAAACAAAACATTTTTTTTTCATTTTTGAAATGAAAAAAGTTTTGAATTTTTCAAAATTTCAGAAAAAAATATTTTTTATATTGAGTTTGTATCTTATAATACAAGTTTACAGTCCAATATTATGTGAATTTTTTTGGAATAAAAAGATATATTTTAATATTTTTTAAATAAAAATTTTATTTTTTATTTTTTATTTTTTTTAAATTTCAGAGAAAAACATATATTTTTAAAATATGTATTAAGTAAAATTATTAAAAAAATACATGAGTGACTTACAAATAATTTTAAAATAGTTAGTGAATTTTTTAGAGTGTTTTTTAATTATTTAGGACCTATTTAACGAATTTAACATTAAAATAAGTACAAACTAATGCTAAAAAGAGGATAGTAAAGCATATTCGTCGAATATGATTTTAGTCTAAAATTATATATATAAAAAATACTTTAAAAGGGTATTTAAAAAACACTAAAAACAAAAAAAAAAGAAGAATTTTCCTTTGGCATAAACGGGGCATACCAAACTTGCCTTTAAGTCTAAGATAGGCATACCAACTTGATTTTGTTAGGTCAGTAGACTATTTAAGGGCTCCATGAAACTCGTCCCAGACACACCGGCTGGGCTAAGGCAGGAGGCCTAGCCTCATTTCTTTACTAACCCGGCCCGATGGCCATTATCTTGCAAAATTTGAATGGCTAATGCAGTCTTTGAACCAAGAAAACAATAACTTTGGGAGCTTCACTGGTCTAGAAACTTTGAGGGTTGACAAGGTGCTGGTGTGGTGCTGCCAGAGTCACTGGTGATCCACGGTGGAGCTACTAGCGAGAGGAGAACAAGGGTGGAAGTTTGCAGTGAAGTTATGGCGATGGGGATGGATCACGATGGTAGTATGGGGTATGGTTTCTAGTCTAACCTATTTGCAAGGGAAAGGGCTGTTTGGTTTTATTTTTCTTCTTCTGGTGCAAGGACGGGGTAGCTTTTTTTCTCTCTCTCCTTGTCTCCCTCTCTTTTGCTTCGGTTTTCATCCTCTTTTATCACTTGAATTTCAACCTCACTTATACGACTCATTTATACGAGGTGAAGGAGATGCTTGGATCCTTTCCAAACTTGAATCATGACCATTGATTGACTCGCCTAGAAATTGATCACAAGCATTAGCCATAAGCCAACAGCCTGGTATTGTCCAAAGCAGGTTGTTGAGGCTGGCTGGGTAAACGGTTTTTGCCACTTATTGCAGCTGCTACAGGGCTACAAACCGGTACGGACCAAGGCTAAAGACGTGGTACAATGCCAGGGCACGGTGTGGTGTGTTTTTATTACCTTATTTTAAGTATGGGAATGAGAGAGTAAAAATGCTTGAAAAGTAGCATAGGTTTCTCGGGTTCTTTCTAGAAAGAATGATAAACAGTGTTAGGTAATATGTTCTCTTATTTTTATTATTTTTTTATTTTTTCTTTATATCAATTAAAATTAAGTTGTTTTAAACTAAAACATTGTTTTAATCAAAATATATGTTTACATTTAAATAAAATAATGTCATTTTAGCTACTTCAAATTGAATTAGATCCTAATTTTTTTATTTCAGTTTTTAATCTTTGAATTTATTTAATTGAATTCTAAATTGAATTTTAATTTAATGAATTAATTCAATTTCATCCTTATAAAAAAAACCTTTTATTTAGTGTATTTTTCAGCTTAATCCATGATTTTAAATATTTTTTAATGTAATTCTTAATTAACCTTTAAGCTTGTAATTTCTTCAATCTCATCTCTATTTTCAACTAAATTTAGTTTTTAAATTCACCCAAAAAATTTCTTGGTCTTAAATTTTTTTAATTTAACACTTAATTGATTTTCAAACTCTATATTTTTTATAATTTTATCCTTGATTTTATCCAATTGAGTTTTTAAAAAATAAATTTGGTCCTTAAAAATTTTGATCTTCTTAATGAAGAATGGATTAGACTTTCAAATTAATTTTTTTAGTAATTAAATTCTTAATAAAATTAATTTGACATATTAAAAGTCTAATTAAGTCATTGTATTTAATTAATTTTATTAATTCAGCCTAAATTAATTATTAAACTTAATTAAACATTTAATTAGACTTATGATTAAATCAAATTAGTATATTAAAAATCTAATTAAGTTTTTAAATTTAATTTTTATATAAATTTATTGGATATTCACTAAAATCATTGTTCTTCACATTTAGGTCTTTTAAAGATGCAATTGAGCTTTCAATTTCACTTTTAAATCTCTCTTTAGTTTGTATTTGCCAATTAAATTGCTAGTCCTCAATTATTTTTTATTTTTATTTAAAAGTAAAAGGATAATTTTAAGGAAAATCTAAAATTAGGTTGTAATAGAAAGCCAACAAAAAAAAAGGCATTTAGAAGCACTATTTAAGAAATACATTTATTATTTAATATAAATCCATTTTAATATCCAAATTTTAAATTTGTTAGAAAACTCACTCCATTTATCTCAAAAGCATAGTTTTAATTATACCTACATTATTCAAATGTATTTGTTGATTGAAATTAATTTCTTACAGTTAGAATGAAGAAATCAATAAAAAATGCTAGATATTAAAAATTTGTACTTCCAAAAACTAAAATATTAGGAATTATCTTAAATTTTTCTAAATGTTGATGTTTTAATTACGATGTCTTTTATTAATTAATATATTAGTATATTTATCTTAAACTTTCTCGGTAATCTAACTATATAATTAATCCATCATTTTTTTTCATAGCATCATTTCAAAAAAATTGCAAGCAAAAGGAACACTTGATAGTATTAGTGTTCACACGTTCCCCACAAATTTAATATTAAAATTTTAGATCAATTAATTATTATTATTTTTGACAAAGTAATGGGTCTGACATGCCAAAATACGTAATTGAGCATGCATGTGTGTGTAGAAAAAGAGAGGGAGAGATCACTATGTAGCACAGAAGAAGGAAAAGAAAATAGGGATAAAAGGAAGGAAAAGCATGAAAATCAAGGAGTAGAAAAAAAAATAAAAGGAAGAGAAAAGAGAGGCCCGACCCAACTCGACCAACCAAGCTAACAAGGGAAGAAAGGAAGAAAAAGGAGGAAAAGGGAAAGGATAAGTAGAGAAAGAGAAAGAAGATGACTCCCAACCAAGCCAAATTTATTTGGTCGAGTTAGTCTAGCAAAAGAGAAGAAAAGAGGAAGGCCTAACTAGGCAAAAAAAATAAAAAGAAAGAAAAGGAAAGGAAAGAGAGGTGGCATAAAAATTAAAAAAGAAAATGAGAGGAAACAAAGAAAAAAGAAATGAGGTGTCAAAACTCCATCATGTTTTTTAACAAAAATATACGCCATACAAGAAGGTTGGATACCTAAACAAAGTCAACGCCACCAAAAAAGATCATTATTGGGTGCTAGAAGCCAACACTATATTGTTAGAAGACGATGGGCTTATGTATGCATCAACACATGTTGTACACTCGCACACCTATTTCTTTGTATTTTTCAATTTTAATCTCTATTTCTTCAATAACTCCCCAACTCATTCCTTAAATGTAACCTAATAAAGGCTTAACTTAGGAGAAAAGAAAAGAAAAGGGGGCGTGAGAGAGAGAGAGAGGAACATCTTAATTGAGCCTAATAAGAGCCTAGCTGAGGATATTTACAAGTTGAATTGCTCTTTATACAAGCTATTAGTATGGTTTATGCATGAATTTCCTTCTTTACAAATTATCAATGTGGCACCTACCTAAATGTTTGGTCTCACAAGGTCGGCACCTCTATGAATAAATTCTTTTACAAGTTAATTGTCTGGTTATTCATGATAAAAAAATTATTCTCCATGATTATTCTATGAGTATGATGCTTAGGATATTTACAATCCTACTCGCTACAAGGTAAATTTATGTGATCTAAGGGTATATAAATATCAATATCAACCAAGTATGGAACACAAGATAAAAGATTCGATGATATGATCTAGACAATGTTAAATTCAAATTTTGATGTAAATTGTGCAACCATCCAGTTTTACATTGATTAGTACTCAAAAGTGTATTTTTATCATGGTTTTATATTATCATTTTGTACTTAAAGTATCAATAACTCCTTAACTAAAGTACGTTTTATAATAATCTATCTAATAATATAAGATACCTTTAATTTGTGGTAAATCTTCATTTTAAATGCAGGCCTATCACATAAATAAAAGGATTGATTGATGACTTTAAGAACTTCAATTGCAAAGACAAAGAGATGATCAAACTTAGAAAAGAGATGTCGGTGCAATCCAAACCGGAACACTATTTGGTAATTGGGCATATCTGGAGCTATAGATCTCAGATTTAGGTCTACTTTGATGGAAAGGTAAGACATAGGCCTACAACTTTCATATGGAGCCCAAGATCTAAAAAGGCCATTTTCAAGTCCAAATTGTTGCAACAACAAAGAAGCCCAAATCTATCCTCCAGCCCGAGCACTGTTCAGTATTTTGGCCATATCTGGAATTCTAGAAGTCAAAATGAGCTGAAATTTTTACACAAAAAAGCTAAGACAATTTTTTAGAACTTTCATGTTTTTAAATGGCTCTAATTTTGATGTCATCAATGACGTTCTGGGAAGAGAAAAGAAGATAAGTATTGTCACCAAGTCAAGGGTTGGCCATGTACTTATCAATTAGTCATCAAATCAATAGTTCCCAAATTTGGCCTATAAAAGAAGGCATTTGCCATGCATTTAGGCATCTTGGTGTCCAGATCAAGATCTTGTTCTTGTTTTCTCCTTTTGTATTCTTTGTAATGTTTATGCTTTGCTTTCATTAATATTAAGTTTATGCCTTTCATTTCTTTTCCTTTTCTTAGTTATCTTTTATCTTATTTATGTTCTTATTTTGTTTATCTATTTTTCTTTCCTTCATTATATCTGGCTAAGTTTATTATGTCAAGGTGAAAAGGTTACACTAATGGTGTAAGAATAAGTATGGTATAAACTTAATATGGACTTTAATGTTTGATACTAACATGTTTTATATTTGTTATCTTGTTCACTCTTTAATACTTTGCTTGTTAAATGACTAATCTTGATTTATGTTGTATAACAATTGGTACAACAAATGCTTGGCACTTTCATAGCCCGTAATGTATGGTATAACCGACACCTGAGCTATGAAAGGAACTTGATTTGTTGTTAACATAAGTTATAATCATGATGCTTGATGAAATTTACAAGTATTAGCATTAATTGAATAAGATGAGTAATGTAATCATGTTAACAATTTATAATATGATTGGAACTTCCTTTATGTGTGGTTTCCAATTGAACAATAAGAGTTTATACTATACTTGTTTGACATACCATTAGTGGAACCTCTAACCTTGACATTTGTTATTATCATTGTTTAATCCTTACTTTAATATTTTATCTCAAAGTTCTCTTCTTTTTTTTTTTTTATTATTATTACTATTATTACCACCACCACTACTACTACTATTATTGTTATTGTTATTATTGTTGTTGTTGTATTATTGTTATTTATAATTTGTACAATAACCTCCCTATGGTTCGACCCTAGCCTTGCCGGGTTATTTATTACTTCGACTCTCCTGCACTTGGGAAAAGACATCAATCTTTTCGTCGTGTCATACATCAACAGTTATAATCCTCAATCCGATCATTGGATTAAGCTAAAATGTTACGTGGAGTCTCTTGACATCTTGTCTTACCTTGGATTAAAATTTCAGGTTAATCAGAGTTTGGGAAGGCATCTCGATATGGGTTAATAGAGGCTGTACCAATTTTGTTATTTTTTTTCTTTTCACTTGTGAACTTTCTATTTGGTTAGGATTCTTTTTCTAGAAGGATGTTGTAGCTTATTTTGAAAATATACTAATTCTACAAGGATGATTAAAGGGTTGCAACACAGTTTCCAAGTGTGGCAAGGATTCATAATTATTTCAGAATCCTTTTCTTACAAGGATTTCTTATTCATCCTAGCTATAAAAGAGAAGAATACTTTAGAATACTAACACGATGAAAAGATTAACATCTTCTCCCAAGTGCAAGAGTGTTGAATTAATAAATAACTCGGTAAGATCGGGGTCGAATCACAGGGAGGTTAATTGTATAAATTATAAACAACAACAACAATAATAGTATCAATAATAATACTAGTAGTAGTAGTAGTAGTAAGAACAACAACAACAATAATAAAAAAGAAAAAGAAAAAAAAGAAGAAGAATAAAAGTTGAAGAGAACTTTGAGATGAAATATTAATGTAAGGATTAAACAATGATAACAAACAATGTCAAGGTTAGAGGATCCACTAATGATATGTCAAATAAGTATAGTATAAACTCTTATTATTCAATTGAAAACCACACACAAAGAAGGTTCAAATCAGATTATAAATTGTTAACATGATTACATTACTCATCTTATTCAATTAATGCTAATACTTGTAAGTTTCATCAAGCATTCATAATTATAACTTATGTTAACAACAAATCAAGTTTCTTTCATAGCTCAGGTGTCGGTTATACCATACATTATGAGATATGAAAGTGCCAAGCATTTGTTGTACCAATTGTTATACAACATAAATCAAGATTAGTCATTTAACAAGCAAAGTATTAAAGAGTGAACAAGATAACAAATATAAAACATGTTAGTATCAAACATTAAAGTCCATATTAAGTTTATACCATACTTATTCTTACACCATTAGTGTAACCTTTTCACCTTGACATAATAAACTTAGCCAGATATAATGAAGGAAAGAAAAATAGATAAACAAAATAAAAATATAAATAAGATAAAAGTTAACTAAGTAAAGGAAAGAAAATGAAAGGTATAAACTTATATTAATGAAAGCAAAGCATAAGCAATACAAAAAAATAAAAGAGAGAAAGCAAGAGCATGATCTTGATCTGGACACCAAGATGCCTAAATACATGACAAATGTCTCCTTTTATAGGCCAAAATTGAGAACTATTGATTTGATAACTAATTAATGAGTGGGTGACCAACTCTTGACTTGGTGATAATCCTTATCTTCTCTTGTCTATCTAAAATATCATTGATAATGTCAAAATTAGAGCCACTTGAAACATGAAAGTTGTAGAAAATTTTCTCAGCTTTCTTTTGTAAAAAATTCAGTTCATTTTGACTTCTAGAACTCTAGATATGGCTAAAATACCGAATAGTGCTCGGGCTGGAGGACAGATTTAGGCTTCTTTGTTGTTGTGATAATTTAAATTTAAAAATGATATTTTTAGATCTTGGGCAATGAAAGTTGTAGGCCTATGTGTAGGCCTATCTTAGGTAAGAACCTTTCCATCCATATAAAGTAGACCAAAATCTGAAATCTATAGCTCTAAATATGATCCAATTACTGAATAGTATTCTGGTTTGGATAGCACCCACATCTCTTTTTGAAGTAGGTCATCTCTTTGTCCTTTCAATTTCAGTTCTTAAATTCATCAATCAATCCTTTCATTTATCTGATAAGCCTGTATTTAAAATGAACATTTACCATAAATTAAAGGCATCTTTATTATTAGATATATTATTATAAAACATGCTTTAGTTAAGAAGTTATTGATACTTCAAGTGCAAAATGATGATATAAAACCTTGATAAAAATACACTTTTAAGTATCAATCACACTCTCCAACTAGCTTATTACTAGTCCCTAGTAATCAGAGCGTTAAAATAGAAACATACTTTGCAAATTCCACGAAGCAAGGTAGTCAACATTTAACTTCCATTAATATATCTAGAAAAACAAACTCTCATTAAATTTATATACCTGCTCAATACCTCTTAACAAGATATTCATACACGTTTCTTTTGTGCTCAATTTATCAACACATAATTATAGAGCTATTCTTGGAAGAAAACAAAATTTTTGTTCTAATGTTTAAGGTTAACTTCCTTGGGTTGAGATTATTATTTTTGTCTTTTTTTTAATATATATACATATAATTTAAAACACCATGCATCTTTAACCCATGTAACAAGCTTTTAGCTAATGACTCCTAGATCAATTGGTCTTAGGGCATTAGGTGTTAAGACAACCCTATGAGCTTAGTAACTCGGGTCGTAGATACTAATATGTAGATAGTGCAATGTTTGATTCCTTTAAGCTTTTCTCCTGAACCCATGTAACAAGCGTTGGGTCAATAGCTTCCAAGTCAGTTGACTTTACGGTATTAGGTGTTAAAACTCCCCTTCAAGCTTAATTGTTTAGGTTAGGGAGGTTACAAAACGAAACTTATCTACATTTTTATTATTATCATTTTTTTTGTTTTTTTTTAATTATATACTATCCATTTCCCTTAGTTGTTACCTTTAAAAAAAGAACATAAATAATGTAATAATCCAATATGCAACCCACAATCATATATTAAAGTGTGTGGGTGTAAATTAAGGTTTAAGAATACATGTTAAATAAGTATATGAGCAGAATTAAGTGATAACAATGTCAGAGTTTGTAAATCTGAATATTTCAAGAAGTATTATAATAGACCTTGTTACGAATGATTACTAAGATGCATCTCAAGAGTCATAAAAAGTTCTCCTTACTTTGCCATTATAGTAACAACAATTTTGCACATGCTTTATGAAATAGAAAACACAGTTTTTTTTTAGCTACTACCCTCTCTCCCTAACTAAAACGAGACATTGTCTTCAATGTTTAAAGGTAGAAAGATAGAGAATAGAAGATATCACCTGAAAGAATAAATTCTGACAAACTTGAAACACACTGAAAAAAATATAAGAAACAATAAAACATAATAATAAAACCAAAAGACACAAAGATTCACAAATGGAGGCTTAAATCCAATCTAAGTTTTTTACGGCTTTTCTTAGTTGACCAATTTATGCGACTCATGGAAGGATTAATTACAAGAATGAAAGATTGTAGTTGATCAATCAATTGTTTAGCAGTAGCAGCAGAGATGAAGATTTATCGTGCAGAAGATAGAAATTCCTGTTCCACAACATGATCAAGAAAAGACAACAACTTATCATAATAATCATTAACATTTAACAAACCTATGTGTTTATGGTGAATGTGTAGTTGGGCCTAAGAGAAAATATGAAATATCTCTTCCAATGTGCCTAGACCACCTGGTAAGGAAATGAAGGCATCAACATGGTTAAACATTGCATTCATTAGAGCAAACATTGTGGAGACCTGAAGTTCCTCTCCAATTGTTTTTCTAATAATGTCTCTTTGTGCTAAAGCTTGGGGGACGACTCCCAAAACTTGACTACCTCTAAAAAATACAGCTATTGACACACCTTCCATTAATCCAAGACTGTCTGCCTCGTACACTAAATGAATCTTTTTCTCAGCTAGTACTTGACCAAGATGATTTGCTGATTCCTAAAAACTCCTTTTCTTTCCGAGGACAAGATCCACTGAAAACACAAATATTTCTTATATGATGACCTGAGGAACTTGCCATTTCTACACACTTGTGTATTTGTTGAATGTATGAGTTGAGTAGAAATGAAAGGAAGGAAAAGAGGATTTTATAGATGAGAAATTAGAAATGCAATTATACCACTTATATGTAGGCTAGTTAGAGTCTCACATGCGCACTCTCTCTCTTTTTATTTATTTATTATATTTTTTTTTGAAAAAGCATGTGTATGTACAGGTAGTTGTGATTGTGGCTCACATCTTCCATTGGTTTTACGTCTAATAACAGCTTAAACGCCCTCTATGGGTTTGGGATAGACTTCCCATCCAGTTTTCTTAAAAAGTGGCAAACAGGATCTTTTTTAGTAAGATTTCCAAGACTACGTCGATCATGTTCTTTATGAAATAGTGGCCATAAATCATGAATTGCACGATGCACATTTCCATTAGGATGCTTCTCAAGAGTCAATAGAAGATTATCTAAAGACTCTTTACTCAAGCCATCCTTAATGAATTCTATTTTATCTTCACGGTTTATAGATACCATTCCTAAAGAACGACATTGTGTATTAGAAGTCTATCTAGCACATTGATGACAGACTTTCAGTCGTTTTGCATGACGTTTCTTTGCAAAAGTGCTTTTACCTGTTCCAGGCATGCATGAAATGAAGGAGTTAGAGGACTCACCTGATAATCAGACCTTTGCTTCAATCAACCAGCGAATATCTTCAAGAATTCCATGATTTATTAACAATCTCAATCTTACACTTCTAGCATGTTAAATTTTTGTAATCGCATTCTGAGGTAGAACGGGAATATACTTTTAAAATTTTTCAAGATTAATGTTCATTTTCAAATAAGAGTTTGGAAAAAAGATTCAAAGAATTGCACAAATATATACATAGATATCAATTATTGTGGGAAACTAAAAGAACCGACTTAAGTTACAGAGTACTGTTATTCGCCATTTGACCGGGTGAGAGAAACTAGCAAAAGTCAATAAAAAAAACACAAAAATAATATGAGAAAATAATAATAATAATAATAATAATACTAATGATAAACCTTTATCTACAAGCTCATTCAAATCAGTTGATTCATTTTCACTAGAAAAATTATCAAAGTAAGTTTTCAAATGATGTCTATTTTCCTTAAAAACATTATCATTCATTGAATTCTCAATATCACAGGCCCTATAAGGATTGCTCCATCTTGATCTTAGTTCTCTAGGGAATGCATAGAGTTGAGAATTATAAAACAAAATTTTTTGACCAGTATTAACTTTTTGACAATTTTCACAAGTTTTGCAAAATGCATGTGTGTCCTTAAACATGGTGGGCCAATAAAATCCATTTTGAAAGATTTTTACAACTATCTTTTTTGCAGAAAAATAACTTCCACATGCTTTACAATGACAAAGTTTAATGACACTACTTATCTCATTGTCGGGAATGAATCTTTGAAATATTTGATCAGAACAATATTTGAATAAGTTAGGGTCATCACAATAAAAGTTCTTCTATTTGTTCAAAAACTTTTCTTTATCTTGGGTACTCCAATCAGCTGGCAAATCTCCTAAAGCAAGAAAATTGATATTTTTATCATACCAAGGCATTGGACTAAGAGAAAGTAAGGATTCGTCAGGAAAGTAATCATCGATTGGTGTGATGTCAGATGTCAAATTTGTTGTCATTGTTGACAAAACATTCACATCAACATTTTGGGTGCGTTTTTCATCCATGATTTCTTCCTCAAAATAAATCATTTGCAAATCTTTTAATTCATCCAACTCATTTTTACTTAAAGTAGATTCAAGTTGATCATAAACTAAATCATTAATATGATCTACTTTCTGTAAATCATTATTGACACGACGAAAAGATTGATGTCTTCTCCCAAGTGCAGGAGTGTCGAAGTAATAAATAACCCAGCAAGACCGGGGTCGAACCACAGGGAGGATATTGTACAAATTATAAATAACAACAATACAACAACAACAATAACAACAACAACAACAATAGTAGTAGTAGTAGTAATAGTAGTAGTAGTAGTAGTAGTAGTAGTAGTAGTAGTAAAGAAAGAGAAGAAGAAGAAGTAAAGTAAGGATTAAATAACAAATGTCAAGGTTAGAGATTCCACTAATGGTATGTCAAATAAGTATAGTATAAACTCTTATTGTTTAATTGGAAACCACACATAAAGGAGGTTCCAATCAGATTATAGATTGTTAACATGATTACATTAGTCATCTTATTCAATTAATGCTACTAGTAAATTTCGTCAAGCATTTATGATTATAACTTATGTTAACAACAAATCAAGTTCCTTTCATAGCTCAGGTGTCGGTTGTACCATACAGTATGGGTTATGAAAGTGCCAAACATTTGTTGTACCAATTGTTATATGATTAGTATTCAAAAGTGCATTTTTATCATGGTTTTATATC
>SRLM01002937.1:4129-24122 GCA_015708895.1 Populus ilicifolia
GAAATGAAAGGCATAAACTTGATATTAATGAAAACAAAGCATAAAGAATACAAAGAGAGAAAACAAGAGCATGATCTTGATCTGGACACCAAGATGCCTAAATGCATGGAAAATGCCTCCTTTTATTGGCCAAAATTGGGAACTATTGATTTGATGACTAATTGATGAGTAGATGGCCAACCCTTGACTTAGTGACAATCCTTATCTTCTCCTGTCTGCCCAAAACATCATTGATGATGTCAAAATTAGAGCCACTTGAAACATGAAAGTTCTAGGAAATTGTCTCATCTTTCTTGTGTAAAAAATTGAGCTCATTTCGACTTCTAGAACTCCAGATATGGCTAAAATACTAAACAGTGCTCGGGCTAGAGGACAGATTCGGGCTTCTTTGTTCTTGCAACAATTTGGACTTGAAAATGGCCTTTTTAGATCTTGGGCTCCATAGGAAAGTTGTACGCCTATATCTTACCTTTCCATCCATATAAAGTAGACCTAAATCTGAGATCTATAGCTCCAGATATGACCCAATTACCGAATAGTATTCCGGTTTGGATTGCACCGACATCTCTTTTCTAAGTTTGATAATCTCTTTGCCTTTGCAATTGAAGTTCTTAAAGTCATCAATCAATCCTTTCATTTATGTGATAGGCCTGCATTTAAAATGGACATTTACCACAAATTAAAGGTATCTTATATTATTGGATAGATTATTATAAAACGTACTTTAGTTAAGGAGTTATTGATACTTTAAATGCAAAATGATGATATAAAACCATGATAAAAATGCACTTTTGAGTACTAATCATACAACCACCACCAACATTCCTCATTGCCACCACATTAATTGTTTGCCCTCGTCGTCACCAACAACAGCACCACCAACAGCGGGGAGAAACAAGTGAAGTAGGGAAAAATCACAGTAGAGGTTGTGAGAAGTAGAGCAGATTAAGAAAAAAAAATAGGGCCACATAACCAACATGCCTCATTGTTGCTATGCAACTTCTACCCTCATTGTCTTCACCATCACAACCACCAACATCGGGGAAAGAAGCGATTGCTGCATGGAAAAAACATTGCAGAGGTAGTGAGAAAGAAGTAGAGCAGCTTCAGCAGAAAAACATAGGGCCACCGCGGGATAAAAACCACACCACCACTGTAAACCTTCATCATCGTCTCCACCATAGCAGCCATTTGGCGTCATTGGTGTCAACTGCAACAACACCATCATCGGGAGAGAACCAAGCAAACTATACTAGAGAGTGAGAAGAGTAGGAACAGAGGAACAACATCATTGAAGCCCACCATCGTTCCCTGTCGTTCCCACAGTCGAAACACACCTCGCGCTACCAAGGGTAACCTCCTCTATCCTTCGCCTTCTCCTTCATTCGTCTGCTGCTCAACATTGTTTGTGTCCACTGTTCACGTTAAATGTGAACAATGGACAGTGAATATATAACTTTCATACAACAATTAGTTTCAATATTTATGTTTAGTGTGAAGTAGTATAATATAATAGTTATGTGATATAAAATTAATTGTGCAGGTATCACATTAGTCATTATGTTTTATTTGAGAAAAAAAAATTGTTTATCATGATTTAAGTGTTTATTTACTTAGGATTATACATATGGAAGAAGCACGTTTAAATGCAATATTCAATGAAGCTCTTGATGATGATTATGATAACTTAATGGATCATGTTGTTGATCACGTTAATTATCGTGGTAGTGATGACAACGGTGACTCAAGAGGGGATGGTGATGATGATGATGACACCGACCATGACGACACTGATGACAAAAACAATGATGATAATAATGATAGTGATGATGATGAAGAATTGTTTTGGAAGCGAGAATTTGATAGGAAAAGGTTAGTTGTGTGCACATCTGGGGCACTAAACATGTATTATGTTAATCATATGCATAAAGAACCATGCATGGTTTCATACAATATAGGCATGCGTTGGTTAACTGAATTTTTATGAGGACATTGGAAATGATGTGTCAACATGTTTAGAATGGATACATCAACTTTGATGAGCTTGTGCAGTGATTTAGAAACAATGTATGGGTTGAAGCCTTCGAGAAGGATAAGTGTGATTGAAAAAGTTGCAATATTTCTATATACAAGAGCACTAGGAGCTTCAAATAGGGAGGTGCAAGAGCGATTTCAACATTCAGGGAAAAATATTAGTAGAAGCATTAAAGAAGTCCTTACAGCTGTATATTTGTTTGCAGTCGATGTCATAAAACCAGATGACCCGAGTTTTACAGGCACTCCACGAGAAATTGTAATAAATCCTAAATATATGCCGCATTTTAAGGTATCAAAAATATTTGTGTTTTTATTGTTAGTATTCAATTCAAAAATTGATTTATACATATTAGTAAATAACAATATCATATTGTCATTGGTTTTTTTTTGTTATTGTTGTTGTCAAAATTGTATTGGTGCAATTGATGGAACACATGTGCGGGCTTGTATATCAACTGAAAATCAAATTCCATTTATCAGAAGAAAAGGTGTTCTGACTCAAAACATAATGGCGACTTGTAATTTTGACATGCGATTCATGTTTGTGTGGGCAGGATGAGAAGGCAGTGCCTACGATACATGTATTTTTCACGAGGCTATTGAGAATATAAATATCAAATTCCCTACACCACCAAAAGGTAGGTATACAACATAACTTGTTATGTTTCTAGGTATAAAATTTGTTTTTTATTTACTAATTACATGACAAATTTTGATGTTGTTTTTAATTATAGGTAAATACTATTTGATTGATGCTGGATATCCAAATGAGTATGTTTATTTAGGTCCATATAAAGGTGAGAGATATCACTTACAAGATTTTAGGCGTCACGGACAACCTAGAAATCGACAAGAAGTTTTTAACCGTGCACATTCATCGCTACGTAATGTCATTGAACGATCTTTTGGAGTATGGAAACAAAGGTGGAGGATTTTACAAAACATGCCTGCTTATCCATATAAAATGCAAGTTGAATTTGTAGTTGCATCAATGGCACTACATAATTACATTAGAAAAAGAACGCATGATGATGTTGCATTTGCGGAATTTGATCGCAATTCCAGTTATATACCTGATGATATTTTACCAGATGTTGTGGTATGCTCTGAAAGCATTGAAAACAGTAGGCAAAGTAGGACGAATTTCATATGTGATGGGATTGCAGATAGTTTGATGGAACAATAAAGTAGAATTTATGTAACGTCTTATTTAATTAATGATGTAATAGCAGTACTTAATGCTTGTATGGGATTATAAAGCTTTTCATTAATGAAGCAGTAATATAATATTTTTTTCATGTTGTAAAAAATTATCGTTGTGACTAACACACGACAACGATCTGGAACGTAGAAAAATCAAATTACAAAATTTTATTCTGAAAAAACATTTTAATATTTTTTGAAAACGCAGTTTGCACTGCATAAATGGTTACCGAACACTTTAAACTACTTTTTGTTCAACCTCAATTTCAACCACAGTTTTAACCAAACACATTTTTTCCAACCAACCTCAATCTTATTTATGTTCTTATTTTGTTTATCTATTTTTCTTTCTTTCATTATGTCTAGCTAAGTTTATTATGTCAAGGTGAAAAGGTTACATTAATGGTATAAGAATGCATGACAACATTTACAAGTATTAACATTAATTGAATAAGATGACTAATGTAATCATGTTAACAATTATAATATGATTGAAACCTCCTTTGTGTATAGTTTCCAATTGAATAATAAGAGTTGATACTATACTTGTTTGACATACCATTAGTGGATCCTCTAACCTTGACATCCTTACTTTAATTTTCCATCTCAAAGTTCTCATTAATTTTTCTTTATTATTATTATTATTATTATTATTATTATTGTTACTACAACTACTACTACTAGTATTATTATTAGTATTATTATTGCTACTACTATTATTATTGTTGTTGTTACTATTGTTGTTGTTTATAATTTGTACAATTAACCTCCCTGTGGTTTGAAACTCCTGCACTTAGGAGAAGATATCAATCTTTTTGTTGTGTCAAGTTTTTGGCGTCATTGCTGGGAAGGTAAGTTTTTTATAAATTATAATATTTATTTTATTTTCTCTTTTCACTTTTCTTGTATATAACTTTGTTTCTTTCTTTTTTTTCTTTCTTCTTGTTTCTTCTTCTTTTGTTTTTCTTTTTCATTTATTCTATTCCTACACGTGCATGAGAGTGTGGTCACGTACATCAAGTGGTAGACTTTGTAGGGTATCCTCATCATTTTCAGAAAATATGGCTGAAAAAAATAATCAATCACTTCATAATAACTTTGTTTTATAATATTTATTTTATTTTCTCTTTTCACTTTTCTTGTATATAACTTTGTTTCTTTTCTCTTGTTTCTTCTTCTTTTGTTTTCCTTTTCCATTTCCTTTTATTCTATTCCTACATGTGCATGAGAGTGTGGTTACGTACATCAAGTGGTAGACTTTGTAGGGTATTCTCATCATTTTCAGAAAATATGGCTGAAGAAGATAATCAATCACTTCATAATGAGAATAATGACAATAACCGTGCTAGAACACTTAGAGACCATATGAATCCAACAAGAACAAGTGCACCATCATGCATAGTTTTTCCTCCCGATGCATCTCATTTTAATTTTAAGCCAGGCATTATTCAACTTTTACCTTCTTTTCATGGTTTAGAATTGGAAAATCCATACTTGCATTTAAGGGAATTTGAGGAGGTCTGCAACACATATAATAATTTAAATTATAGCATGAACACCATCAGATTAAAGCTTTTTCCTTTTTCATTAAAAGATAAAGCTAAAACATGGCTATAAAATTTGAGACCAGATCCATTTGTGCTTGGGATGAAATGCAACAACAGTTTTTAAAGAAGTTTTTCCCATCTCATAGAACAAACTCTTTCAAAAGATAAATCACCACTTTCACTCAAAAACCAGGGGAAACATTTTACCAATGGTTGAATTGATGTGCAATGGAACTTTTGAAGATAAAGACCGTAATGAAGCAATGGAGGACTTAGACTTGTTAGCTGAAAATGCTCAAAATTAGAACACCGTGGGTACTTATGAGGCACCGAGTAAAACTCAACCTCATACATCTAGTGGAGGTATGTACAATCTTAGGAAAGATCATGACCTTCAAGTCAACTTTGCATCTTTAGCTAGAAAAGTCGAGGCACTAAATTAAAAAAAAGTGGTCAATTAAAATCTATTGAAAACATTGCATGTGAAATATGTGAACCAAATTAACACTCAACTGATAATTATCCAACCTTTCCTTCTTTTAAGGAATGTCTCCATCAATAAGCCCATACTTTAAACAGTTTTCAAAGGGCCAACCATAATCCATGCTCACAAACATACAACCCTGGTTGGAGAAATCATCCAAATTTTAGTTGGAGGAGTGAGAACAACAATGCACAAACTTCACAACCATCATTTCAAGCACACCATAATTTTCAAAATTCTCATGGATATGCACCTCCTTATACTCCATTTTCTAGAAGAAATCTTGAGGAAATATTGCATGCATTCATTGAAAAGCAAGAGACAATCAATACTTAACTTGCTTAAAACATGATAGATTTTAAAGATACTCTTGCAAAATTAACATTTGCTCTCAGTTTCCAAGAGAAAGGTAAGTTTCCATCTCAACCACAACAAAATCCCAAGGGGCAATACAATGCAAATGCAAGTAGTTTAGGAAGCCAACACATGGATCAAGTCAAATCAGTCACTACTCTTTGTAGTGGTAAGGTTATTGAATGCATGAAAAACATTGCATGCATTCATTGAAAAGCAAGAGACAATCAATACTTAACTTGCTTAAAACATGATAGATTTTAAAGATACTCTTGCAAAATTAACATTTGCTCTCAGTTTCCAAGAGAAAGGTAAGTTTCCATCTCAACCACAACAAAATCCCAAGGGGCAATACAATGCAAATGCAAGTAGTTTAGGAAGCCAACACATGGATCAAGTCAAATCAGTCACTACTCTTTGTAGTGGTAAGGTTATTGAAAAACCCTCTCTTGAACCTTATGAGAAAGATGATGAGTCAATCTCTGAGGGTAAGGAAGGGGTTGAATATGAAAATTCCAAAGAAAAGACTGATTCTCCGCTAACACTTCCATTTTCTCAGGCCATGACCAAACAAAGGAAAGTCAATCACACCTCTGAAATTTTAGAAACTTTCAAACAGGTAAGAATCAATATACCTTTGCTGGATGCTATTAAATAGATTCCTTCCTATGCTAAATTTTTAAAAGATCTATGCACTCTGAAAAGGAAACCGAATGTGAAAAAGAAAGCCTTTCTAGCCGAACAAGTAAGTGCTATTCTTCAGAAAAATAATGCTTTGAAATATAAAGATCCTGGTTGTCCTACAATTTCTTGCTTTATTGGAGAGCATAAAATTGAAAGAGCCTTACTTAATCTTGGTGCTAGTGTGAATTTACTTCCATATTCAGTTTTTCAGAGTCTTAATCTAGGTGAGTTAAAACCAACTTCTATAACTCTTTTACTTGCCGATAGATCTATAAAAGTGCCTAGAGGAATAATTCAAGATGTGTTAGTACAAGTTGAAAAATTCATTTATCCTATGGATTTTTTTGTCTTGGACACACAACCTCTTGAAGTCTGTAATTCATTTCCTATTATTTTAGGACGTCCATTTCTTGCAACTTCTAATGCATTGATTAATTGTAGGAATGGACTGATGAAGCTATCATTTGGAAACATGACATTAGAGATGAATATTTTCAACATTTACAAACAACCTAGAGATGATAATGATTTACAGGAAATGGACTTTACTGAAAAATTAATTCATGATTAATTTCCAACCACTTGCAGTGAAATTGAGATTGATGAATCTAATGATTTGCAAATGATTTATTTTCAGGAAGAATCAAAGAGAAGTAATTGGAGGCCACAAATTGAGGAATTGCCACCACGATCAATTAAATCCATACCTTCAAGTGTTCAACCACCCAAACTTGATTTGAAGTCGTTGCCATCCAATCTCAAATACTCATTTTTGGGAGAAAATAAAACTTTTTCGGTAATAATCTCTTCCAAACTTAATGCACATCAAGAAGGTAAGTTATTACAAACTCTGAAAATGCACAAAAATGCATTAGGATGGACCATAGCTGATATAAAAGGAATTAGTCCTTTGATTTGTACACATAGAATTTATTTGGAAGAAAATGCTAAACCCTCTAGAGAAATGCAACGAAGGCTAAATCCTAATATAAAAGAAGTAGTGAAAAATGAAGTCATTAAGCTTCTAGATAATGAAATCATTTATCCTATTTCTGACAGCAAATGGGTAAGTCCTACCTAAGTTGTACCCAAGAAATTTGGAGTCACTGTCATAACAAATGAGAACAATGAGTTAATTCCCACAAGAACTGTTACCGGTTGGCACATGTGCATTGACTATAGGAAACTTAATTTAATGACTAAAAAAGATCATTTTCCATTACCTTTCATAGATCAAATCCTAGAAAGAGTTGTAGGTCATGAATTTTATTGTTTCCTAGATGGTTATTTGGGTTACAATCAAATTGAAATTGCATTGGAAGATCAAGAGAAGACTACTTTCACATGTCCATTTGGTACTTTTGCATATCAAAGGATGCCTTTTGGATTATGTAATGCACCAGCCACATTTCAAAGATGCATGCTTAGTATATTTAGTGATATGGTTGAATATTTTCTTGAGATTTTCATGGATGACTTTTCTGTTTTTGGCGATTCATTTGATGATTGTTTGACTAATTTAGAAAAGGTTTTGGCTAGGTGTGAAGAGAAGAATCTTGTGCTGAATTGGGAAAAATGTCACTTTATGGTAACAAACGGCATTGTACTTGGTCACATTGTTTCATCAAAAGGAATTGAGGTTGACAAATCTAAAATCGAGTTAATTGCAAACTTGTCAACACCAAAATCTATTAAAGATTTTAGATCATTCTTAGAACATGCTGGTTTTTATAGAAGGTTCATCAAAGATTTTAGCGTAATATCTAAGCCCTTAAGTAACCTTCTAACAAAGGATAAAATTTTTGAATGGACTGAATATTATGAAAACACCTTTGTTAAACTTAAAAACTTGCTTACTTGTGCTTTTGTCATTCAACCTCCTGATTGGTCATTACCTTTTGAAATAATGTGTGATGCTAGTGATTATGTTGTAGGTGCGGTTTTGGAACAAAGAAAAGATAAGAAACCTTATGTCATTTACTATGCAAGTAAAACTTTAAATAGTGCTCAAATGAATTATACCACTACTAAAAAAGAATTACTTGCAGTAGTATTTACATGTGAAAAATTCAGGTCTTATCTTATTAGCTCACCTGTTGTTGTTTTTAGTGATCATGCAGCATTAAAATATCTTCTTTCTAAGAAAGATTCTAAGGTTAGAATTGTGCGGTGGATTTTGTTACTTCAAGAATTTGATATCACAATCAAAGATAAGAAAGGCAGCGAAAATGTTGTCGTAGATCACTTGTCAAAATTGACAACAGATTCGAAAACTGACATCACACCAATCGATGACTACTTTCCCGATGAATCTTTACTTTCTGTCTTTACAATGCCTTGGTTTGCTAATATTGTCAATTTTCTTGTTTTAGGACAATTGCCAGCTCATTGGAGTACCTAAGATAAAAGAAAGTTCTTGAACAAAGTGAAGAACTTTTATTGGAATGACCCTTATTTATTCAAATATTTTCCTGATCAAATATTTCGAAGATGCATTCTTGATAATGAGGTAAGTAGTGTCATTAAATTTTATCATTCTGAGGCATGTGGGGGTCATTTCTCATCAAGAAAGACAACTGCAAAAATCTTACAAAGTGGATTTTATTGGCCCACTATGTTCAAAGACTCACATGCATTCTACAAGTCTTGTGAAAATTGTCAAAAGTTGGGATCAATTTCAAAATGTTATATGATGCCTTTAAATCCTATTCTTGTCATTGAGATCTTTGATTGTTGGGGTATAGATTTCATGGGTCCATTTCCTCCATCATTTGGTTTCTTGTACATATTAGTCGCAATAGATTATGTTTCAAAATGGATAGAGGTAATTCCAAGTCGAAACAGTGATCACAAAACAATGATAAAGTTTTTGAAAGAAAACATTTTGAGTCGATTTGGAGTCCCTCGAGCCATAATAAGTGATGGTGGAACACATTTTTGTAACAAGCCAATTGAGTCTTTAATGAAGAAATATGGAATCACACATAAAGTTGCCACCCCTTCTCACCCTCAAACAAGTGGATAAGTAGAGCTTGCTAATAGGGAGATCAAACATATTTTGGAAAAAACAGTGAACCCTAATAGGAAAGATTGGTCTTTAAGACTTAATGATGCACTTTGGGCTTATCGAACTCCTTATAAATCATCATTAGGTATGTCACCTTATAGACTAGTTTATGGAAAACCCTGTCACTTGCCTGTGGAACTTGAACATAAAGCTTATTGGGCTATTAAAACTTTCAATTCAAATCTGGATGATGCTAGTTAACTATGAAAATTACAAATAAATGAGCTTGAGGAAATAAGAAATGATGCATATGAAAATTCAAGAATTCATAAAGCAAGAATTAAAAAGTTTCATGACAAGAATATACTGAGAAAACATTCAATGTTGGTCAAAAAGTCTTGCTTTATAATTCTCGACTGCATTTATTTCCTAAAAAATTAAGATCAAGATAGAGCGATCCTTTTATTGTGAAAGAATGACAATGTTTTCAAGGTAAATAGACAACGTCTGAAAGTTTACTTTGACAATTTTTCAGTTGAACATGACTCTATTGAATTGGGTGATCCTGTATATAAACATTGATTATTATTATTATTATTATTATTATTATTATTTTCTTTTTGAGTGATTTTTGCTAGTTTCTCTTACCCCGGTCAAATGGCAAATAACGGTACTCCGTGACTTAAGTCGGTTCTTTCAGTTTCCCACAATAATTGATATCTGTATATACATTTCTACAATTCTTTAAATCTCTCTTCCAATTCTCATTTGAAAATGGACACTAATCTTACAAAATTGAAAAAGTATTTTCTCATTCTGCCTCAGAATGCGATTACAAAAATTTACCGTGTTAGATGTGCAAGATTGAGATTGTTAATGAATCATGGAATTCCGGAAGATATTCGCCGGTTGATTGAAGCAAAAGTTTGATTATCAAGTGAGTCCTCTAACTCCATTTCACACATGCCTGGAATAGGTAAAAGCACTTTTGCAAAGAAACGTCGTGCAAAACGACTGAAAGTTTGTCATCGATGTGCTAGATGGACTTGTAATACACAATGTCGTTCTTTAGGAATAGTATCTATAAACCGTGAAGATAAAATACAATTCATTAAGGATGGCCTGAGTAAGGAGTCTTTAAATAACCTTCTACTGACTTTTGAGACGCATCCTACTGGAGATGTGCATCGTGCAATTCATGATTTATGGCTACTATTTCATAAAGAACATGAATGACTTAGTCTTGGGAATCTGACTAAAAAAGACCTTATTTGTCACTTTTTAAGAAAACTGGATGAGAAGCCTATCCCTGACCTATAGAGGGCGTTGAAGTCGTTCTTGGAAGTAAAACCAAGAGAAGATGTGAGCCATAATCACAACTACTTGTACATACACATGCTTTTTCAAAGTAAATAAATAAAGAGAGAGAGAGAGAGGGAGAGAGTATGAGACTCTAGCTGGCCTCCATATAGGTGGTATAATTGCCTTTCTAATTTCTCATCTATAAAACCCTTTTTTCCTTCCTTTCATTTCTACTCAACCCATACATTCAACAAATACTAAAGTGTGTAGAAATGGCAAGTTTTTTAGGTCATCACATAAGAAATATTTATGTTGTCGGTGGATCTAGTTCTGGGAAAGAAAAGGAGTTTTTAGAATCAGCAAATCATTTTGGTCAAGTGCTAGTTGAGAGAAAGATTCATTTAGTATATGAGGGAGGTAGTCTTACGTTAATGGGAGTGTGTCAATAGTTGCATTTTTAGGAGGTAGTCAAGTTTTGGGGGTCGTCTCTGAAGCTTTAGCACAAGGGGACATCATTGGAAAAATAATTGGAGAGGAACTTCAGGTCTCTACAATGTCAGCTCGAATGAATGCAA
This sequence comes from Populus ilicifolia, assembly GCA_015708895.1. NCBI lineage: Eukaryota > Viridiplantae > Streptophyta > Magnoliopsida > Malpighiales > Salicaceae > Populus > Populus ilicifolia. Next base: position 15,323 of record SRLM01002937.1, read on the forward strand.
TGTTTAACCATGTAGATGCCTTCATTGCTTTACCAGGTGGTCTAGGCATATTGGAAGAGATCTTTCATATTTTCTCTTGGGCCCAACTGCACATTGACCATAAACCCATAGGTTTGTTAAATGTTAATGGTTATTATAATAAGTTGTTGTCTTTTCTTGATCACACCGTGGAACAGGAATTTCTAACATCTTCTGCACGATAAATCATAATCTCTTCGGCTACTGCTAAACAATTGATTGACCAACTACAATCTTTTATTCTTGTAATTGATCCTTCCATGAGTCGCATAAATTGGTCAACCAAGGAAAGCCGTAAAAAGCTTAGATTGGATTTGAGCCTTCATTTGTGAATCTTTGTGTTTTTTGGTTTTATTATTGTGTTTTGTTGTTATTTATATTTGTTTCAATGTGTTTCAAGTTTGTTAGTGTTCGTTATTTCAGGTGATATCTTTTATACTCTATCTTTCTACCTTTAAACATTGAGGACAATGTCTTGTTTTAGTTGGGGGGAGAGGTGGTAGCTTAAAAAAAAATCTATGTTTTTTATTTCATAAAGCATGGGTAAAATGGTTGTTACTATGATGGCAGAGTAAGGAGAATCTTTTATGACTCTTGAGATGCATCTTAGTAATCATTTGTAACAAGGTCTATCATAATACTTCTTGAAATATTCAGATTTACAAACTCTTGCATTGTTATCACTTAATTCTGCTCACATACTTATTTAACATGTATTCTTAAACCTTAATTTACACCCACACACTTTAACATATGATTGTGGGTTGCGTATTGGATTATTATATTATTTATGTTCTTTTGTTAAAGGTAACAACTAAAGGAAATGGATAGTATATAATTAAAAAAAAAAGAAAAAAATAAAATAATAATAATAATAATAATAATAATGTAAATAAGTTTGGTTTCGTAGCCTCCTTAACCTAAGCAATTAAGCCCGAAAGGGTGTTTTAACACCTAATACCCTAAAGTCAACTGACTTGGGAGCTATTGGCCCAACATTTGTTACATTGGTTGAGGAGAAAAGCTTAAGGGAATCAAACATTGCACTATCTACATATCAGTATCCGCAACCTAAGTTACTAAGCTCGTAGGGGTGTCTTAACACCTAATGCCCTAAGACCAACTGGTCTGGGAGTCATTAGCTGAAAGCTCGTTACATGGGTTAAAGATGCCTGGTGTTTTAAATTATTGTATATTACAAAAAAAAAAAAAACAAAGACAAAAATAATAATCCCAACCCAAGGAAGTTAACCTTAAACATTAGAACAAAAATTTTGTTTTCTTCCAAGAAAAGCCCCATAATTATATGTTGATACATTGAGTACAAAAGAAAGGTTTATGAATATCTTGTTAAGAGGTATTGAGTAGGTATATAAATTTAACGAGAGTTTGTTTATATGGATAGAGTAATGAAAGTTAAATGATGAATACCTTGCTTTGTGGAATTTGCAAATTGTTTTTCTATTTTAACGCTTTGATTACTAAGAACTAGTAATAAGTTAGTTCGGGGGTGTGATTAGTACTCAAAAGTGCATTTCTATCATCGTTTTATATCATCATTTTGCATTTGAAGTATCAATAACTCCTTAACTAAAGTACGTTTTATAATAATCTATCTAATAATATAAGATACCTTTAATTTATGGTAAATATCCATTTTAAATGCAGGCCTATCACATAAATTTAATTGCAAAGGCAAAGAGATGATCAAACTTAGAAAAGAGATGTCGATGCAATCCAAACTGGAACACTGTTTGGTAATTAGGTCATATCTGGAGTTATAGATGTCAGATTTAGGTCTACTTTATATGGATGGAAAGGTAAGACATAGGCCTACAACTTTCCTATGGAGCCCAAGATCTAAAAAGGCCATTTTCAAGTCCAAATTATTGCGACAACAAAGAAGCCCGAATCTGTCCTCCAACTCGAGCACTGTTTAGTATTTTGGCCATATCTGGAGTTCTAGAAGTCCAAATGAGCTGAATGTTTTACACAAGAAAGCTGAGACAATTTCCTAGAACTTTCATGATTTCAAGTGGCTCTAATTTTGATGTCATCAATGACGTTTTGGGCAGAGAAGAGAAGATAAGGATTGTTACCAAGTCAAAGGTTGGCCACCTACTCATCAATTTGTCATCAAATCAATAGTTCCTAATTTTGGCCTATAAAAGGAGGCATTTGCCATGCATTTAGGCATCTTGGTGTCCAGATCAAGATCATGCTCTTGTTTTCTCTCTTGTATTTTTTGTATTGCTTATGCTTTGTTTTCATTAATATCAACTTTATGCCTTCCATTTCCTTTCCTTTGCTTTATTAACTCTTATCTTATTTATGTTCTTATTTTATTTATCCATTTTTCTTTCTTCTATTATGTCTAGCTAAGTTAATTATGTCAAGGTGAAAAGGTTACACTAATGGTGTAAGAATAAGTATGGTATAAACTTAATATGGACTTTAATGTTTAATACTAACATGACTTTGCTTGTCAATTTGTTAATTTGTTCACTCTTTAATACTTTGCTTGTTAAATGACTAATCTTGATTTATGTTGTCTAACAATTAGTACAGCAAATGCTTGGCACTTTCATAGGTCATACTATATGGTATAACCAACACCTGAGCTATGAAAGGAACTTGATTTGTTGTTAACATAAGTTATAATCATGAATGCTTGATGAAATTTAGAAGTATTAGCATTAATTGAATAAGATGACTAATGTAATCATGTTAACAATCTATAATCAGATTGGAACCTCCTTTATATGTGGTTTCCAATTGAACAATAAGAGTTTATACTATACTTGTTTGACATACCATTAGTGGAACCTCTGACCTTGACATTTGTTATTATCATTGTTTAATCCTTACCTTTAATATTTCATCTTAAAGTTCTCATCATCTTTTTCTTCTTCTTTGTTGTTGTTGTTGTTGTTGTTACTATTATTGTTGTTATTGTTATTGTTGTTGTTTTTATATTATTGTTATTTATAATTTGTATAATAATCTCCTTGTGGTTCGACCCCGGTCTTGCCGGGTTATTTATTACTTCGACACTCCTGCACTTGGGAGAAGACATCAATCTTTTCGTCGTGTCAAGGGTCAGCCTCAACACCTTGATTAAAGATTATAAAATCCAAAAACTTGGCACTTCTCCTCGTAAATGAACATTTACCTTTATTAATATAGAGCTGTTAAACTCTTAGGACTTTCAGAACTTGTTCAACATGGCTTAAATGCTCCTGCACACTTTGGCTAAAAATTAAGATGTCATCAAAATAAAGAACAACAAATTTTCCTAAAAATGGTTTGAGAACTTGTGTCATTACACGCATGAAGGTGTTTGGTGTGTTGGTTAGTCAAAATGGCATGACTGGCCACTCAAATAGACCATCTTTCATCTTGAATGTTGTTTTCCACTCATTACCCACCTAAATACAAATCTGGTGATAACCACTTCGGAGGTCGATCTTAGTAAAAATAAAAGAGCCACATAGTAAATTTAACATATCATTAAGTCGAGGAATAGGAAACTGGTATTTCATGGTTATCTTATTAAATGCTCGATTATCGATGCTTATCCTCTAGCTACTATCCTTCTTTGGTGTAAGTAAAACTGGGACACTGCAAGGACTTAGACTCTCTTGAATAAAACCTTTATCTAGTAATTGTTGAATTTGATGATTGAGCTTTTCATTTTTCATTGGGCTCATACGGTAGTGAGGTAAATTAGGCAAGGTTGATCCTGGAATCAGATCAATAGCATATTGTACCTCCCTCATTAAAGGTAGTTGATTTTGAACCTCATCAGGCATGATATCCTAAAACTTCCAGCATTGTTGAGAACTCTGTTGGAATAATGTCGTCCTCCTTCTTCACTTCACGACTCACTACTTATAGCACAATGTCTTTCGCTTATACAATTCGAGAGAATTGTCGCATCGTTAAAACCGGGACAACCTCTTTTTTTGTATCAAATTCTAAAATCTATAGAGGATCCAAAACAAAAATTTTACCTTGGAAATTAAAAGAAAAGTATTAGCATACCCATCATAGAGAACTCTCTAGTCATAGAGCCACGAACATCCCAGTAGCATATGGTATATAGTCATAGGAATGACATCACACCAGGCTTCGTCAACATATTTTTTTCCCAATGAAAATTTAACCAAGCAACGTAGCTTCACTAGGATTGAATTGGCCTCATTAACCTAGCTGATTCGATAAGGGGTGGGGTGTTTCTTAGTCTTCAACCCTAAACGTTCAATGGCTACTTCGAAGATCATGTTCATGTCGTTGCCATTATCAATAATGACATTCAAAGCTCAAGCATTATGCTCCATACGATTGTGAAAAATATTGGTGCACAAACATTCAGGATTAGCCTAAAGCTCCTTCCTAGTTCCTGACAATATTTGATGGATAACATAGCTTGGTAATTCTGATGCACTCAAGTGTTCTTCATCACTATGTCTACTCCTATCAATCTCTTCCTCCTCCATGTCTTCAACAGTGTCTCCTACTAACAATTCTTTTTCACAAATAAATGCTAACTTTTTATCCCTTGTAGGACACATAACAACATAGTGTCTAAAACCTTTACACTTATAACATTATAGTCCTTCATTAGAGGCTTTGGCTTTTCCTTTATAATCTCCACTAACCCCACTTCTAGTTTCATCCCTTAGTGATGGAAGCCTTTAGGTTAAAGATGCTGGGACAGGTTTTGATTTTGAATACCACGATGTCAATTTTCTTCTAACAAAAGCTCCTAATTGTTTCTCAATATGAAGTGCCAATTAATGTGCCTCTTCCACGTTGATTAAGGGTGTAGTCCATATTTCTTTATGCAGGTCATTGTGTAATCTAGTGCGATATCAGGCTAAAGTTTGCTGCTCAGTTTCCACAACCTTACTATGTATAGTCAATTCGTGGAAGTGATCTGTAAATTGATCAACATTTAATGAACCTTGTCTGAGTTGCAACATCTCTTTGAACATTATTTGCTTATAGTCAATGGGCATATATTTTTCTTTTAATCTCTTTTTCATCACTTCCTAATTAGAAATTGATGGTTGTCGTGTTCGACGCAATTGGTCTTCCACACTCCCCCACTATGCTCATACATAGACCTTTAATTTCATTCGAACATAACGAACCTTTCGATCCTCCAAAATAGCAAACCAATCAAAGTATCCTAGATAGTTGTTAACTAGTCTTCAAAAGCATTGGGTTCTAGTTTTCTAAAAAAAATTGGAACTTCAACCTTCATTCTTTTGGTCAATTCATCAAGAGGTTGATAACCTGCACCATGATCTGCGTGTCCTTAGTGCATATTTCTCCTACAAAGTCGAACTCGATGTTTATAATCCTCAAACTCTTGATTTCCTTCTTCTTCCTCATAAGCATCTCCATCATTATTGCCCAAACTCTTTCTATGAACTGCTTTGTGCCCTCGCCGATTAAAGGGATCATACTCCTCTCGAGCACAGTGCTTCTCCATGATATCTAGTTAATGAATAAGTTGCTCCATTACTATGGCAATCTGATCAACCTAGTATTTCAGCTGAGGTTGATCTGTGTCTTGGGTGTTTGGGTTTAGATGGCTTGAGTTTGGATTGTTTGTGTTATTCAGGTGTTGGCTGGTTAGGTTTGAGTTGTTTAGGTTTTGGTTGAGTGGATTTAGGTTGTTTAGGTTTTGGTTGGTTGCCATGGCATATGAAGTACCACTACAGGTTACGGGCATAGACATAAAACACTACAATGAATGGAATTGGGTAACCACATTGAAGCTCTAATACCAAATTGGTGACAACGATATCTTAGAGCAACCTCATGCTAGAACCCAAGAACAGGGACTATCACTGAATCTCTCTATGTTGGAATCACTCTAAGGAAAACTCAACTTAGAGTCGTATTGATTAGTACTCAAAAGTGCATTTTTATCATGGTTTTATATCATCATTTTGCACTTGAAGTATCAATAACTCCTTAACTAAAGTATGTTTTATAATAATCTATCTAATAATATAAGATACCTTTAATTTATGGTAAATGTCCATTTTAAATGCAAGCCTATCACATAAATAAAAGGATTGATTGATAAATTTAAGAACTTCAATTGCGAAGGCAAAGAGATGATCAAACTTAGAAAAGAGATGTCGGTGCAATCCAAACTAGAACACTATTCAGTAATTGGGTCATATCTAGGTCATATCTGGAGTTATAGATCTCATATTTAGGTCTACTTTATATGGATGGAAAGGTAAGACATAGGCCTACAACTTTCATATGGAGCCCAAGATCTAAAAGGCCATTTTCAAGTCCAAATTATTGCGACAACAAAGAAGCCCGAATCTGTCCTCCAGCCCGAGCACTGTTCAGTATTTTGGCCATATCTGGAGTTCTAGAAGTCCAAATGAGCTGAATGTTTTACAAACGAAAGCTGAGACAATTACCTAGAACTTTTATGTTTTCAAGTGGCTCTAATTTTGATGTCATCATTTTCAAGTGGCAAACAAGAGAAGATAAGGATTGTCACCAAGTCAAGGGTTGGCAATCTACTCATCAATTAGTCATCAAATCAATAGTTCCTAATTTTGGCCTATAAAAAGAGGCATTTGCCATGTATTTAGGCATCTTGGTGTCCAAATCAAGATCATGCTCTTGTTTTCTCTCTTTGTATTCTTTATGCTTTGTTTTCATTAATATCAACTTTATGTCTTTCATTTCCTTTCCTTTGCTTTGTTAACTCTTATCTTATTTGTGTTCTTATTTTGTTTATCCATTTTTCTTTCTTCCATTATGTCTAGCTAAGTTAATTATGTCAAGGTGAAAAGGTTACACTAATGGTGTAATAATAAATATGGTATAAACTTAATATGGACTTTAATGTTTAATACTAACATGTTTTATATTTGTTATCTTGTTCACTCTTTAATACTTTGCTTATTAAATGACTAATCTTGATTTATGTTGTATAACAATTGGTACAACAAATGCTTGGCACTTTCATAGCCCATAGTGTATGGTATAACCGACACCTGAGCTATCAAAGGAACTTGATTTGTTGTTAACATAAGTTATAATCATGAATGCTTGACGAAATTTACAAGTATTAGTATTAATTGAATAAGATGACTAATGTAATCATGTTAACAATCTATAATCTGATTGGAACCTCCTTTATGTGTGGTTTTCAATTGAACAATAAGAGTTTATACTATACTTGTTTGAGATACCATTAATGGAACCTCTAACCTTGATATTTTTTATTATCATTGTTAATCCTTACTTTAATATCTCATTATCATCATCATCATCATCATCTTCTTCTTCTCTTTCTTTATTATTACTACTACTACTACTACTACTATTATTATCATTATTATTATTGTTGTTGTTATTGTTGTTATTGTTGTTATTGTTATTATTGTTGTTGTGGTATTGTTGTTATTTATAATTTGTACAATATTCTCCCTGTGGTTCGACCCCGGTCTTGCCGGGTTATTTATTAATTCGACACTCCTGTACTTGGGAGAAGACATTAATCTTTTTATCGTGTCAAGTTTTTGGCGCCGTTGCTGGGGAGGTTAGTTTTGTATAAATTATAAGTTTTAGTTTATTTTCTCTTTTCACTTTTTCTTGTATATAACTTTGTTTCTTTCTTTTTTTTCTTTCTTCTTGTTTCTTCTTCTTTTGTTTTTCTTTTTCATTTATTCTATTCCTACACGTGCATGAGAGTGTGGTCACGTACATCAAGTGGTAGACTTTGTAGGGTATCCTCATCATTTTCAGAAAATATGGCTGAAGAAGATAATCAATCACTTCATAATGAGAATAATGAGAATAACCGTGCTAGAACACTTAGAGACCACATGAATCCAACAAGAACAAGTGCACCATCATGCATAGTTTTTCCTCCCGATGCATCTCATTTTAATTTTAAGCCAGGCATTATCCAACTTTTACCTTTTTTTCATGGTTTAGAATTGGAAAATCCATACTTGCATTTAAGGGAATTTGAGGAGGTCTGTAACACATATAATAATCTAAATTGTAGCATGAACACCATCAGATTAAAGCTTTTTCCTTTTTCATTAAAAGATAAAGCTAAAACATGGCTACAAAATTTGAGACCAGGATCCATTCGTGCTTGGGATGAAATGCAACAACAGTTTTTAAAGAAGTTTTTCCCATCTCATAGAACAAACTCTTTCAAAAGACAAATCACCACTTTCACTCAAAAACCAGGAGAAACATTTTACCAATGTTGGGATAGGTATCGAGACTTACTTAGTACTTGTCCTCATCATGGTTTTGAAACATGGAGATTGGTTTCACATTTTTATGAAGGGTTAACGCCTAAAGATAGGCAAATGGTTGAATTGATGTGCAATGGAACTTTTGAAGATAAAGACCCTGATGAAGCAATGGAGTACTTAGACTTATTAGCTGAAAATGCTCAAAATTGGGACACCGCGGGTACTTATGAGGCACCGAGTAAAACTCAACCTCATACATCTAGTGGAGGTATGTACAACCTTAGGGAAGATCATGACCTTCAAGCCAAGTTTGCATCTTTAGCTAGAAAAGTCGAGGCACTAGAATTGAAAAAGAGTGGTCAATTAAAATCTGTTGAAAACATTGCATGTTAAATATGTGAAACAAATGAACACTCAACCAATAATTTTCCAACTTTGCCTTCTTTTAAGGAATGTCTCCATGAACAAGCCCATGCTTTAAACAGTTTTCAAAGGGCCAACCATAACCCATACTCACAAAC
>SRLM01002945.1:0-13608 GCA_015708895.1 Populus ilicifolia
TCTCGATCAAAATAGCTTGGGAACAACTTAGATTTCATCATACGGTAGTCGAATGGCATGACATTGTGTGGTTCAAGAATGCTGTTCCAAGACATTCGTTTCTTCTATGGATGGCTGTCCAACAGAAACTCACAACCCAAGATAGACTTCATCGATTTGGTATACATGGTCCCAATAGATGCTCACTCTGTCTCTATAACAACGAAGATCACAACCACTTGTTCTTTGAATGCTCCTATACTAAAGCGATCTGGTGGGATGTTTGTGACAGATGCAACATTCCAAGAATGACAAAAGGATGGGATGAATGGATTCGATGGGCCACTGTCACTTGGCATGGCAAAAGTTTCGTCAATTTTTCTCGTAAACTCAGTTTTGCAGCTACAGTGTATCATATCTGGCAAGAAAGGAATGCAAGGACCTTTGCTGGAATATCTAGAACTCAGAACTTGGTCTTTCATCAAATCGAATGTATCATCCGTGATAAGCTTGATTTGATGAGGAACGTTCTACCAACAGATGAAAATAAAAGGATCCAACGAGCTTGGAGGGTTAATAACATAGATTCTTCATTTGATATTTAGCTGGTTGTATTGGTTTTCCTAGCGAATCAAGTTAGGTCTTGAGTTTTCAGTTCGGTGGCTAGCATGTAGCCATCTGTTGTTTTATGTTTCTACTCTCATTGTAAATCTGGGGTATGCCCCTTATAATCTTTGTATTGTTTTCCTTTAATATATACATCAACTTACCAAAAAAAAAGATACAAAGATCATAAGGGGCATACCCTAGATTTACAATGAAAATAGAAATGTAAAACAACAGATGGCTATAGGCTAGCCACCAAACAAAAAATTGAGACCTAACTAGATTTGTTAGAGAAACCAATACAACCAGCTAAATATCAAATAAAGAATCTACGTTTTGACCCTCCAAGCTCTTTGGATCCTTTTGTTGTCATTTGTTGGTAGAATGTTCCTCATCAAATCAAGCTTATCGCGGATGATACATTCGATTTGATCAAAGACTAAATTCTGAGTTCTAGAGATTCCTGCAAAGGTCCTTGCATTCTGTTCTTACCAAATATGATACACTTTAGCTACAAAACTGAGTTTAGGATAAAAATGAAACTTTTTCCATGTCAAGTGATAGTGGCCTATTGAATCCATTCATCCCATCCTTTTGTCATTCTTGGAATGTTGCATCTATCACAAACATCCCACTAGATCGCTTTAGTATAAGACCATTCAAAGAATAAGTGGTTGTGATCTTCATTGTTGAGGAGACAGTGAGCATCTATTGGGACCATACATACCAAACCGATGAAGTCTATCTTGAATTGTGAGTTTCTAATGGACAACCACCCATAAAAGAAATGAATGTCTAGGAACAGCATTCTTGAACCACATAATGTCATGCCATTTAACCATCAGATGATGAAATCTTAGTTGGTCCCAAGCTACTTTGACCGAGAATCTATGATTTGGTGAATCCAACCAAACAATCTCATCCTTTTGCCCTATCATAGGATTAGAATTGGAAGGAATATCTTCTACAATGGGGTGCCAGCCAATAGCTTGAGTGGTAGGAATTTTTCCATTCTGAGTTATGAATCAGCACATTCACCTTCGTGTTCTTTTCCATACCTGAATCGTAAATGAATCTTTCACCATAAAAATTGGCGAGCGGGTTGTGATGATGCCAATTGTCAAACCATAGAGAGGTTGTCATGCCATCTCCTATGATGTACTTCATCTTCGGCCATGCGAAAGATCTGAGCTTTAGAATCTTTCTTCATGCCTAAGAGCAATTCTTTGGCGTCTTGATTGTCTAGAAATTCCTACCTCGAAACATATTAGATCTGATCCAAGTAGACTAGATTGAGCGATCTGAGTCATTGCACAAGTTCCAAATATGTTTCAACAAAGCAATCTTGTTCCATTATGTTATCCTTTTTATTCCTAGCCCTCCCCCTCCTTTTTTGGAAGACATACCTGATCCCAAGCCACTTTAGCCCCAGCAGTTCTCATATCTGAACCTGACCAAAGAAAGGATCTCATAATTTGCTTCACATTTTTTATTACTTGCCTAGGTAAGAGGAAAAGAGATGCCCAATAGACCTGGATGGAAAATAAAAGTGAATTAATCAGTTGTACTCGTCCTACATATAAGAGTGTTCTACAGGTCCAATGTCGAACTTTAGAGGTGATTTGATTCATGAGGCCCTTACAATAAATAGCCTTTACTTTGGACGAGATAAAAGGCACTCCCAAATATTTCATAGGGAGCTCCCCCTCTCTAAACCCAAGAATATGAATAATTTCTTCCCTTTCAACATTTAACACACCGCTCAAAAAGACATCACTGTTGTTTGGATTTGGATATAGACCTGATAGATCTTGAAACTTTGTTAGCACAGTTTTGATCATACAAATTGAGTTTACATCCCCCTTTGCTAAAAATCATCAAGTCGTGAGAAAAACAAAGATGAGAAATGTTGTCCTTCTTACATCTCCAGTGGAACTTGAAGTTTTGGTCGGCACTCATCTTATAGAATAGCCTTGAAAGGATTTCCATACATAGGACAAATAAATATGGAGGAAGTGGATCACCTTGTCTCATCCCTCTCCCTCCCTTGAACGTAACCTACAAGCTCACCATTAACATTGATAGTGAATTGACATGATGTAACACAAAAAATGTTCCACTCAATGACTGTTCTAAGGAATCCTATTTTTATTAGCGTAGCTTCAACAAAATCCCATCGAACCGAGTCATAAGCCTTCATCAGATCTACTTTCATAGCACAACGAGCAGGTCCCGTAGATTTCTGATAGCCTTTCATGAATTCTTGAGATAAAAGAATGTTGTCGTTGATTCTGTATCAAGAGATAAAAGTAGTCTGATACAGACCAACTAAGGATGGCAAAAAAGCTTTGATTCTCCCAGCTAGAATCTTAGCAATGCATTTGTATACTGTATTGTAGCAAGATATAGGACAAAAATCTATCAACCTTGTAGGATTAGCAACTTTAGGAATAAGGGAAAGGGATGTAGCATTCATTTCTTTAAGATTCTACGAGTTTGAAAAAAGGAGCTAACAGCGTTGATTACATCCCTAACTATATGCCACATTCTTTTGAAGAAACCTATGTTAAATCAATCCAAACCCATAGCATGCTTAATCTCCTCCCTTGTTACATCTCGTGCTAATACATGTTTTTATGTCGAAGATAGTTTCAAGTTAATTGTCTTAAGTTAATTGTCGATTCCACCACTTCCTCTTTTAGAACCCTAGGCATCTGTTCCATTCTTAACATACGCTGGAAGTACGCAATTACTTCTGATTTAATTGTCTCATGTCCTTTGACAACCTCTCCATCCTCTCTTGTAAGTGAAAGAAGTTTATTTCTATTCTGTCTTCCATTTACTGATTTGTGAAAGTAGTTAATATTCTGATCCCTCAAGCTAAGCCATTGTATCCTTGCCTTCTGTTTGAAAAAACTCTCTTCAACCCTGACGATAGAAGCGTAGTTACGTACAACATCCCTTTCTCGTGTGCACAAAGTTGGATTCTCATGCGTTGTATGTAATGATACAATCTAAGCAAGGTTAGATTTAGATTTTGATGTAGAATGTGCAACTATCCAATTTTATAGCAACAATCATAATTCTCAATCGGACCATTGGATCGAGTTGAAATTTTACATCAAGCCTCCTCACATATTGTATTACCTTGGGTTAAAATTTCATCAATCGGAGTTTGGAAGGTATTTCAATACAAGTCAACAGAGGCTGTATGGATTTTGTTATTTATTTCCTTTTGACTTCTAGACTTCTTATTTGGCTAGGATTCTTTTCCTAAAAGGATGTGGTAGATTATTTTGGAAGTATACTAATTCTACAAGGATGTTTAATGGGTTGCAACATAGTTTTCAAGTGGTAAGGATTCATAATTATTTCAGAATCCTTTTCTTACAAAGATTCCTTATTCATCCAAGCTACAAAAGAAAAGAAGACTTTAGAATACATTCTACCTTCATATCAGATTTTCTAGTCTATCTGAGACTTCTTAATGGTGACAAATCTAATTCTACAATATTTAGGATAGTAATTTTTGGATTTTTATATTTTTATTATTTTCTTCTTGGTCTTTGGGTTATTATTACTTCTTTGGGTCAATTGTAAGGGGGCTACATATAAGTCCACCTAAAAGGGGTCCATTAGGGTTTCTTTAAGTCTAGAATCACTATAAATAGAGGCATAATTAAACATGTAAGAAAAGACAATTCAGATTAAAAACAACTTCTTATTTGCCACATTTTGTGTGTGTGTGTTGGTAAGATAATCTCCCTTTCATGGTTCTCTAATGAACTGAAAAATGACTTATCAAAGAACAACTGTCTTCGTGGCATCATCCTTGATGCAAACCTCATGATCACATGGTCACGCAACCCACACGCAAAGATGCTAATTCCCGGAAAGCCAAGCTCTGATACCAAATGATGCGAACCTCGTGATCACATGGTCACGCAAAGACGCCAATTCCTGGAAAGTCATGTAAATCAGGTTTGATAGAAGTGTGACACAAAGATAACTTATACCTAAGCACCAGCACTATGGAAAACAGAAAACCTTCACCCAACGAATATTGATTTGTGAACGAGAAGTATAAGGATGACACCACGAAGACAGTTGTTCTTTGATAAGTTGTTTTCAGTTCGTTAGAGAACCAAGAAAGGGAGATTATCCCACAAACACACAATAAGTGTAGCAAAGAAGTTTTATTGATCTGAAGAGTCTTCTTTACATGTGTGGTTATGCCTCTATTTATAGTGACTAGACTTAAAGAAACCCTAATGGACCTTTCTTAGGTGGACTTATATAAAGCCCACTTACAATTGACCCAAATAAGTAATAATAACCTAAAAACTAAGAAACAAATTCTAAAAAAATACTAAAAATCCAAAAATACCATCTTAGATAAGCTAGAATCAAATTTGTCACTTTTGAGAAGTCCCAAACAAAATTGGAAAAATCTGATTTGGAAAATTTGTGTTGCTGATTTAATTACTTTCCTTTCTAAGTGACGAAAAGCCCATTCAATGCTTCTTTAAGCTTCTTAGCCCATGTTCTTGTGATTGGCCCACGTGGCACCTCCAATAGGTTGTTGGCATGATTATGCTTGGTGTTAGGCTGATCCGTATCAATCCTTATACTTCTCATTCACGAATCAATATTCGTTGGGTGGGGGTTTTTTGTTTTCAATAGTGCTGGTGCCTACGTACAAGTTATCTTTGTGTCACACTCCTATCAAAGCTAATTTACTTGGCTTTCCGGGAATTGGCGTCTTTGCGCGTGGGTTGCATGATCATAAGGTTCACAACATGTAGAGCCTGTTGAGCCTTATCCATGTCATCTTTTGTGTTTTTGACTATCTGAAATGTTGGAGAAGTGAGTCATATTAAAAAGTTTCAATTCCCGCTTTATCTTTCTTAGCTTGCAACATAACTGATACATTGGACAATCCCCTGAATTCTGTTCCCATACTTTTCTCACCAAGGGCATGAACGTATCATGGTCCATCCATATATCAAAGAATCTGAATGGTTTCTTTATATTTTGATCATTAACAGTAACCTTTACCACCATAGGAGAATGGTCTCACATACCTAAGGGCAAAAATCTCGCTTCAAAGAATAAAAAGTTCAGATTCCATTTCTCATTGACAAGCACTCTATCTAGTTTCTGCATAATTAGATTCTCAGGATATTAGTTCGACCAAGTATAATGCATACCTGAATACCGAAGATCATCCACTCTGGCTTCTTGAATACATGTTTCCAATCTGTCCATATGACCAGCCCATAAAATAGACCCCCTTAACCTGTCTGACTGGTAGTGGATAGCATTAAAGCCGCCCGTAAGAATCCATAGGCTTGACTCTCATCCATCATTAAGACTCACTGTATCAAACCATAATGCCTCATGTAAGGTGACACGACGAAAAGATTGGTGTCTTCTCCCGAGTGCAGGAGTTTTGAAGTAATAAATAACCCGGCAAGACTGAGGTCGAACCACAAGGAGGTTAATTGTACAAATTATAAACAACAATGATAACAATAACAGCAACTACAATAATAATAGTAATACTAGTAGTATTAGTATTAGTAGTAATAGTGATAATAATAATAATAATAATAATAATAACAACAATAATAAAGAAAAATAAGAAAAAGAAAAGTTGATGAGAACTTTGAGATGGAAAATTAACGTAAGGATTAAACAATGATAATAACAAATGTTAAGATAGAGGTTCCACTAATGGTATGTCAAACAAGTATAGTATAAACTCTTATTTTTCAATTGAAATCCACACACAAAGGAGGTTCCAATCATATTATAGATTGTTAACATGATTACATTAGCCATCTTATTCAATTAATGCTAATACTTGTAAATTTCATCAAGCATTCATGATTATAACTTATGTTAACAACAAATCAAGTTCCTTTCATAGCTTAGGTGTCGGTTATACCAAACAGTATGTGCTATGAAAGTGCCAAGCATTTGTTGTACCAAGTGTTATACAACATAAATCAAGATTAATCATTTAACAAGCAAAGCATTAAAAAGTGAAGATAACAAATATAAAACATGTTAGTATCAAACATTAAAGTCCATATTAAGTTTATATTATTCTTATTCTTACACTATTAATGTAACCTTTTCACCTTGACATAATAAACTTAGCTAGACATAATGAAAGAAAGAAAAATAGATAAACAAAATAAGAACATAAATAAGATAAGAGTTAACAAAGCAAAGGAAAGGAAATGAAAAGCAGTAACATGATATTAATGAAAGCAAAGCATAAGCAATACTAAAAATACAAGAGAAAAAACAAGAGCATGATCTTGATCTGGACACCAAGATGCCTAAATGCATGGCAAATGCCTCCTTTTATAGGACAAAATTGGGAACTATTGATTTGATGACTAATTGATGAGTAGGTGGCCAACTCTTAACTTGGTGACAATCCTTATCTTCTCTTGTCTGCCCAAAACGTCATTGATAACATCAAAATTGGAACCACTTGAAAATATGAAAGTTGTAGGAAATTGTCTCAACTTTCTTGTAAAAAATTCAGCTCATTTCGACTTTTAGAACTCCAGATATGGCCAAAATACTGAACAGTGCTCGGGTTAGAGGACAGATTTGGGCTTCTTTGTTATTGCAACAATTTGGACTTGAAAATAGCCTTTTTAGATCTTGGTCTCCTATGAAAGTTGTAGACCTATGTCTTACCTTTTCATCTATATAAAATAGACCTAAATCTTAGATTTATAGCTTCAGATATGACCCAGTTATCGAATAGTGTTCCGGTTTGGATTGCACCAACATCTCTTTTCTAAGTTTAGCCATCTTTTTATCCTTTCAATTTCAATTCATAAATTTATCAATCAATCCTTTCATTTATGTGATAGGCCTCCATTTAAAATGAATATTCACCATAAATTAAAGGTATCTTATATTATTAGATATATTACTATAAAACATACTTTAGTTAAGGAATTATTGATACTTCAAGTGCAAAATGATGATATAAAATGCACTTTTCAGTACTAATCACACCCCCCCAACTAGCTTATTACTAGTCCCTAGTAATCAAAGCGTTAAAATAGAAAAACAATTTGCAAATTCTACAAAGCAAGGTATTCATCATTTAACATTCATTACTCTATCCAGATAAACAAACTCTCCTTAAATTTATGTACATGCTCAATACCTCTTAACAAGATATTCATAAACCTTTCTTTTGTACTCAATGTATCAACATATAATTATAGGGCTTTTCTTGGAAGAAAACAAAATTTTTGTTCTAATGTTTAAGGTTAACTTCCTTGGGTTGAGATTATTAGTTTTGTTTTCTTTTCTTTTTTCTTTTTTATTTTTTTAATATATATACATATAATTTAAAACATCATGTATCTTTAACCCATGTAACGAGCTTTTAGCTAATGACTCCTAGACTAGTTGGTCTTAGAGCATTAGGTGTTAAGACACCCCTACGAGCTTAGTAACTTGGGTCACAGATATTGATATGTAGATAGTGCAATGTTTGATTCCCTTAAACTTTTCGCCTCAACTCATGTAACAAGCGTTGGGCCAATAGCTCCCAATTCAGTTGACTTTAGGGTATTAGGTGTTAAAACACCCCTTCGGGCTTAATTGTTTAGGTTAGGGAGGCTATGAAACCAAACTTATCTATATTTTTATTATTATCATTTTTTTCTTTTCTTTTTTAATTATATACCTCCATTTCCCTTAGTTGTTACCTTTAACAAAAGAACATAAATAATATAATAATCTAATATGCAACCCACAATCATATGTTAAAATGTATGTGTGTAAATTAAGATTTAAGAATATATGTTAAATAAGTATATGAGCAGAATTAAGTGATAACAATGCGAGAGTTTGTAAATCTAAATATTTCAAGAAGTATTATGATAGACCTTATTACAAATGATTACTAAGATGCATCTCAAGAGTCATAAAAGATTCTCCTTACTCTGCCATCATAGTAACAACCATTTTGCACATGCTTTATGAAATAAAAACACAGTTTTTTTTTTAGCTACTACCTTCTCCCCCGAACTAAAACAAGACATTGTCCTCAATAATTAAAGGTAGAAAGATAGAGTATAGAAGATATCACCTGAAATAACGAACAATGACAAACCTGAAACACACTAAAACAAATATAAGTAACAACAAAACATAATAATAAAACCACAAGACACAAAGATTCACAAATGAAGGCTAAAATCTAATCTAAGCTTTTTACGGCTTTTGTTGGTTGACCAATTTATGCGACTTATAGAAGGATCAATTACATAAATAAAATATTGTAGTTGGTTAATTAATTGTTCAGCAGTAGCAGCAGAGATTATGATTTGTCGTGCAAAAGATGTTAGAAATTCCTGTTCCACAACGTGATCAAGAAAAGACAACAACTTATCATAATAACCATGAACATTTAATAAACTTATGGGTTTATGATAAATGTGCAGTTGGGCCCAAGAGGAAATATAAAAGATCTCTTCCAATATACCTAGACCACCTGGTAAGGCAATGAAGGTATCAGTATGGTTAAACATTGCATTCATTTGAGCATACGTTGTGGAGACTTGAAGTTCCTCTCCAATTGTTTTTCCAATGATGTCCCTTTGCGCCAAAGCTTTGGAGATGACTCCCGAACCTTGACTACCTCCTAAAAATACAGCTATTGACACACCTCTCATTAACCCTAGACTGCCTCCCCCATATACTAAATGAATCTTTCTCCCAACTAGCACTTGACTAAGATGATTTGCTGATTCTAAAAACTCCTTTTCTTTCCTACGACTAGATCACCAAAAACACAAATTTTTCTTATATGATGACTTGAGGAACTTGCCATTTCTACACACTTTTGTATTTGTTGAATGTATGGGTTGAGTAGAAATGAAAGGAAGAGAGGATTTTATAGATGAGAAATTAGAAAGGCAATCATACCACCTATATATAGGTCAGCTAGAGTCTCTCTCTCTCTCTCTTTATTTATTTACTTTTGAAAAGCATGTGTATGTACAAGTAGTTGTGATTGTGGCTCACATCTTCCCTTGGTTTTATGTCCAAGAACGGCTTAAACGCCCTTGATGGGTCGAGGATAGGCTTCCCATCCATTTTTCTTAAAAACTGGCAAACATGGTCTTTTTAGTTAGATTCCCAAGACTAAGTCGATCATGTTCTTTATGAAATAGTGACTATAAGTCATGAATTGCACAATGTACATCTCCACTAGGATGCGTCTCAAAAGTCAATAGAAGGTTGTCTAAAGACTCCTTACTCAGGTCATCTTTAATGAATTGTATTTTGTCTTCACAGTTTATAGATACCATTCCTAAAGAACGACATTGTGCATTACAAGTCCATCTAGCACATCGATGACAGACTTTCAGTTGTTTTGCACAATGTTTCTTTGCAAAAGTGCTTTTACCTATTCCAGGAATGTGCGAAATGGAGTTAGAGGACTCACCTGATAATCGAACCTTTGCTTCAATCAATCAGCGAATATCTTCAGGAATTCCATGATTCATTAACAATCTCAATCTTGCACATCTAGCACGGTAAATTTTTGTAATCGCATTCTGAAACAGAGCGGGAAAATACTTTTTTAATTTTGCAAGATTAGTGTTCATTTTCAAATGAGAATTGGAAAAGAATTCGAACTGAGATCTGGAGAGATCTGGAGATCTGGAGAGAGAGAGAGAGAGAGATTAGTAGAGATTTGGAGAGAGAGAGTTTAGAGTTCAAACTGTCGGAGCTAAATCTACTCCGTCCACCGTTGGATCGTCCACATTTTTTAGTATGTTGTTTATTCCAACTTTTTCAAAACATTGATCGAATGGATCTTCATTCGGATAAACGAGGTGGGAGATATTGATCTCGCAATATTTGTACTATTCTGCATTTTAGTTGCAGCAGAGTGAGTTGGGTTTTGTTCAAACTTGATCTCCTTTGTTCACCGTTGGATCGTCACCATGTTTTAGTATGTTGTTCGTCAGAACATGCTCTACAGCTTGACCGAACAGATCATCATTCCAATCATTGATCGCGAAGATACTGGCCTCTTAATTCTGTAATTCTCTTCTTTCTTTATGAACAAATCTGAATCTTGTTGCTTCTAAGATTAGGTTGTTGTTGTTTTTGAGCTCAGGTTACTTCTTAAACTCATTTCCTCTTCTTAGAATTTGGTATCTCTAGTATTTGTATGCTGCTATAATGTCCTTGTGTTCTACTGTGAATTCTGTTCCAATGGTTACCTCTAACATTGAACAACACAATGAGGTCAAGTCTGGACATTTTTTTTTTGGTAAGTATCAAGTCTGGACATTTATTAAGGTTAGAGCTACAAGATATGTTAAATAGCCATGGGATGAGGATTTCTCAGTTTACTAGTGTTAATCAAGCTGATACTGAAGCCAGCATAGAGAAGAAAGACTCTAAGTCCCAAGATACTAATGTTGTTTCAGAAATGAATCATGTGTTGGGTTCTAAAGCTGATGAGCTGAAGGTAGGGTATCAGCAACAAGACCAGCCAAACCGTAGCCCCAAATTGAATTTTTTAAATGCTTTGAAAGGTTCTGATGCTGATAACAATGAGGGTAGCAAGACCCTTGGTATTTCTCTAATCCGTAATCTGCATTTTGCTCTTCCCGCTATGACTGATGGTCGTGTGATAGTAGCTCCTCCACTTGATGTGTTTGAGGATGAGTGCAAACTTTGGAAATCCACCCTAGTTGGCTATTTTGTGGGTCAGAAATTACCATATCCCGTTGTTAATTCCATTGCCAAAAGAATTTGGGGCTCCTACGGTCTATCAGAAGTTTTATCTTCGGATAATGGTTTCTTCCTATTCACTTTTGATTCTGTTGATCATGCCACTAATGCGCTCGAAAGAGCCCCATGGCACATGGCAAACAGACCTTTGGTGCTTAAATGTTGGCAACCGAACATGCAATTTTTGAAAGATGATTTGGTTAGAGTTCCGGTATAGGTTAGGCTGTATAATGTTCCTCTTGAGTATTGGACAATTAAGGGGTTGAGTTGTGTAGCGAGTGCCATTGGCGTTCCTCTTCACACTGATCATACTACATTGTTGCGTCAAAGGCTTAGCTATGCAAGAGTTTGTGTTGAGATAGATGCTATGAAGACACTGGTTAAGGAATACGACCTTCGCTGTCCAAATGGGTATTCATAACAATTTCAACTGATGAATGGATACCGTCGAAGAGCAATAATTGTAATGTCTTTGGGCACACCACAGCGATATGTGCTACTAAGAATGGTGATAATCTTACAGTGGAGGCAGAGGGTAAGAGGAAAGTAGGAGCTGTGAACTCCAAATCTGCGGATAAGAGGCAGAATCAGTTTCAATGGCAGGTTGTGGCTAAACGAAATAAGGGTTCTATGACAAGTGAGAATGGTCCTTTAGCATCTGGAGTGCGAAAACTGTATTGAGGATGGTTGTTCGACATCTGGTAAAAATATGTCTAATTGTAATATGAATGAGAAGGCTGCACTAGATACGCACAATGCTGATTGTTATGAAGATGAAAATCCTACCTCTCCTCTTGTTTTGAAGAGTTCACAAGGAGACATGAAGCAGGAGCAGGGGGTACAAGTACTGCTTCAGATCAAAGTTTAGTCATTTCAAATACATCTGATTGTGCAACTGTGAACTAGGCTCTTTCCGTTAATAGTCATGCGCTGAATATAGACATTGATGCAATGGGAGGTGATACAGACGGGGAACGAACTGATAAGGAGTTGACGTCACCAATCCTGACAAGCCCATAAACTCTGAATTCCACCAAAAAGGAAACTGTTAATCAGTTGGCTATTAAGGCTAGAGACTCTCTAGAGAAAAAGAAAAAGGTTTCAAAAACCTCTTAAAAGAAGAATAAGAAAGTTATCTCCTTGACTGGGGGCACGTCGAGGTAATCTTTATGTTGATGTTTGTACTCCTCTCAATTTTCCTATGATTATTGGATGTTGGAATGTTAGAGGTTTGAATGATCCCATAAAGCATTCAGCATTGCGTCAGCTCATCCATCAAGAGAGGATGACTCGTTTTGGTTTGGTTGAAACTCGGGTTAAAGATGAGAATAAAGATAATGTTTCTCAATTTCTTCTTCGTAATTGGTCCTTCTTGTATAATTATGATTTCTCTTGTCGTGGTCGTATATGGGTTTGTTGGAATGCTGATGTGGTGAAGATTGATGTCTTTAGAATGTCAAACCAGGTTATTCATGTTTGTCACTATTTTAGCTACCAATATCTGTTTCAATGCTTCAATTATTTACGGAGACAATAACGCTGCCTTATGTGAGGCATTATGGTCTGATATAGTGAGGCGTAGTGACACGACGAAAAAATTGATATCTTCTCCCAAGTGCAGGAGTGTCGAAGTAATAAATAACTCGGCAAGATCGGGGTCGAACCACAAGGAGGTTATTGTACAAATTATAAATAACAATAATACAACAATAACAATAATAACAATAACAACAATAACAATGATGATGATAATAATAGTAGTAGCAGCAGTAGTAGTGGTAAAGAAAGATAAGAAGAAGAAGATGATGATGACAATGAGATATTAAAGTAAGGATTAACAATGATAATAACAAATGTCAAGGTTAGAGGTTCCACTAATGGTATGTCAAACAAGTATCGTATAAACTCTTATTACTCAATTGGAAACCACACATAAAGGAGGTTCCAATCATATTATAGATTGTTAACATGATTACATTAGTCATCTTATTCAATTAATGCTAATACTTGTAAATTTTGTCAAGCATTCATGATTATAACTTATGTTAACAACAAAACAAGTTCCTTTCATAGCTCAGGTGTCGGTTATACCATACAGTATGGGCTATGAAAGTGCCAAGCATTTGTTGTACCAATTGTTATACAACATAAATCAAGATTAATCATTTAACAAGCAAAGTATTAAAGAGTGAACATGATAACAAATATAAAACATGTTAGTAT
>SRLM01002945.1:14663-36124 GCA_015708895.1 Populus ilicifolia
TGTGTGTAAATTAAGGTTTAAGAATACATGTTAAACAAGTATATGAGCAGACTTAAGTGAAAACAATGCAAGAGTTTGTAAATCTGAATATTTCAAGAAGTATTATGATACACCTTGTTACGAATGGTTACTAAGATGCGTCTTAAGAGTCACTTTAACAAAAGAGCTCCTTTACTCTGCCATCCTAAAAACAACCATTTTGCACATGCTTTATGAAATAGAAAACACAGTTTTTTTTTTTTAGCTACTTCCCTCTCCCCCCAACTAAAAGAAGATATTGTCCTCAATGTTTAAAGGTAGAAAGATAGAGTATAGAAGATATCACCTGAAATAATAAACACTAACAAACCTGAAAGACACTGAAACAAATATAAGTAACAACAAAACACAATAATAAAACCAAAAGACACAAAAAGCATGTGTATGTACAGGTAGTTGTGATTGTGGCTCACATCTTCCCTTGGTTTTACGTCCAAGAACGGCTTAAACGCCCTCTATGGGTCGAGGATAGGCTTCTCATCCAGTTTTCTTAAAAACTGGCAAACAGGGTCTTTTTTAGTCAGATTCCCAAGACTAAGTCGATCATGTTCTTTATGAAATAGTGGCCATAAATTATGAATTGCACGATGCACATCTCCACTAGGATGCGTCTCAAGAGTCAATAGAAAGTTATCTAAAGACTCCTTACTCAGGCCATCCTTAATGAATTGTATTTTATCTTCACGGTTTATAGATACCATTCCTAAAGAACGACATTGTGTATTACAAGTCCATCTAGCACATCGATGACAAACTTCCAGTCGTTCTGCATGATGTTTCTTTGCAAAAGTGCTTTTACCTATTCCAGGCATATGTGAAATAAAGGAGTTAGAGGATTCACCTGATAATCAAACTTTTGCTTCAATCAACCAGTGATATCTTCAGGAATTCCATGATTCATTAGCAATCTCAATCTTGCACATCTAGCACGGTAAATTTTTGTAATCGCATTTTGAGGCAGAGCGGGAAAATACTTTTTCAATTTTGCAAGATTAGTGTCCATTTTCAAATGAGAATTGGAAAAGAGATTCAAAGAATTGCAGAAATATATATACAGATATCAGTTATTGTGGGAAACTGAAAGAACTGACTTAAGTCACGGAGTACCGTTATCCGCCATTTGACCGAGTAAGAGAAACTAGCAAAAATCACTCAAAAAGAAACACAAAAACAATGTAAGAGAAATAAAATAATCAACTTTTATCTACAAGATCATTCCAACCAATTGATTCATTTTCACTAGGAAAATTATCAAAGTAAGCTTTCGAACGATGTTCATTTTCCTTAAAATCATTGTCATTCATTGAATTCTCAATATCATAGGCCCCATAAGAATTCCTCCATCTTGATCTTAGCTCATTAGGGAATGCATAAAGTTGAGAATTATAAAACAAAACTTTTTGACCACCATCCACTTTTTGATAATTTTCACAAGCTTTGCAGAATGCATGCGTGTCCTTGAATATGATGGGCCAATAAAATCCATTTTGAAAGATTTTTGTAGCAGTCTTATTTGACGAGAAATCACTTTCAAATGCTTCAGAATGACAAAGTTTAATGACACTACTTACCTTATTGTCAAGAATGAATCTTTGAAATATTTGATCAGGGCAATATGTGAATAAGTTAGGGTCATCACCATAAAAGTTCTTCACTTCGTTCAGAAACTTTTCTTTGTCTTTGGTACTCCAATCAGCTGACAAATCTCCTAAAGCAAGAAAATTAATATTTTTATCATACCAAGGCATTGGATTAAGACAAAGTAAGGATTCGTTAGGAAAGTAATCATCAATTGGTGTGATGCCAGATGTCGAATCTATTGTCACTGTTGACAAAAGATCCGCATCAACATTTTCGGTGCTTTTTTCATTCGTGATTTCTTCCTTAGAATAAATCATTTGCAAATCTTTTGATTCATCCAACTCATTTTTACATAAAGTAGATTCAAGTTGATCATAAACTAATTCATCAATATGATCTACTTCTTGTAAATCATTATCATCTCCAGATTGCTTGCAAATGTTGAAAATATTCATTTTCAATGTCATGTTTCCAAATGATAGAAGTTGGTTTTAACTCACCTAAATTGAGACTCTGAAAAACTGAATATGGAAGTAAATTCACACTAGCACCAAGATCAAGTAAGGCTCTTTCAATTTTATGCTCTCTAATAAAGCAAGAAATTGTAGGACAACTAGGGTCTTTATCTTTCAAAGCATTATTGTTCTGAAGAATACCACTTACTTGTTCGGCTAGAAAGGCTTTCTTTTTCACATTCAGTTTCCTCTTCACAGTGCATAGATCTTTCAAAATTTTAGCATAGGAAGGAATTTGTTTAATAGCATCCAATAAAGGTATATTGATTCTTACCTATTTGAAAATGTCAAAAATTTCAGAGTTGTGATTGACTTTCCTTTGTTTGGTCATGGCCTGAGGAAATGGAAGTGCTGGCAGAGAATCAATCTTTTCTTTGCAATTTTCAGGTTCAACCTCTTCCTTACCCTCAGAGATTATTTAAACCTCTAATATTCCAATATCTGATAAACATAGAAAACAAAATAAAAGAAGGGAGAAACCAAACACCAAGACAAGATTACCTCTACTTGCCTCCTCATAAGGAGCCTAATTTTTTCTTATTTTAGAACCCCCCATATCCCTTCATTTTTCTTCTTCTTATTTTCTCAAGAGAATCTTTAGCTTTGTTTGCTAGTTACTTAATGTTTTTGTTGTTGATAGAAAACAAAAGAAATTGGTGGCAAGGGCTAGTCGCACCTGAAGGTTTAGATTCACCACTAGAAGCATTCCCCCCAATATCATTATCATCTTCTGCTTCCATGCACCCGTCATAATTGGCCAAAGGACCATGGCAAGATAATAGACTTATGCTTATGTAATTTTCTAGTTCAACATTCCTTTATGCAAAGTATTATATAAACCTTTTTTGGATGTCACTTATCTCCACTTGGAGAATTCATGAAAGAATCAACTTCTAGATTCTCCTCCTCATTCAATATTTGTTTCTCTTCACCTGATCTAGAGCAACTAGGCACATTCTTTTGATTGTCCTTCTGCTGTACAACCTCTTACCATTGAAATTGATTTTGCAAGTTATACACTGAGATAGTCATATCAACACTCTTCTTCTTCTTAGCCTTTCCTATTATTGAAGCCTTACTACTACTATTATTATTTTTCAGACATGTTGCTAAGTTGTGCCTAAATACATCACAAGAAGGGCTCTTCAAAGGAAGCCATTCATACTCAGTTAAAATATTAATTACTATTCCGCATTGTAGATCAAATTCCTTAACCAATACCTTTAAAGCATCAATCTCAACACAAACTCTTGCATATAATTTTATGTAATAAGGTGGTAATATCAGCATATAAAGGAACCCCTAAAACACTAGCAACATAACTTAGCCCTTTGTTAGTCCAATATTCCAAAGGAACATTATGAATGGAATTTTGGACAAATCATCTTTTAGAGAATTGCATGATAGGGCAAAAGGATGAGATTGTTTTGCTAGATTCACCAAATCACAGATTCTCGGTCAAAGTAGCTTGGGAGCAACTAAGATTTCATCATTCGATAGTTGAATGGCATGACATTGTGTAGTTCAAGAATCTTGTTCCTAGACATTCATTTCTTTTATAGGTGGCTGTCCATCAGAAACTCACAACTCAAGATAAACTCCATCGGTTTGGAATATATGGTCCCCATAGATGCTCACTGTCTCCGCAACAATGAAGATCACAATTACTTGTTCTTATACTAAAGCAATCTAGAGGGATGTTTGTGACAAATGCAAGATTCCAAGAATGACAAAGGGATGGGATGAATGGATTCGATAGGCCACTGTCACTTGGCATGGCAAACGTTTCGTCAATATTTCTCATAAACTCAATTTTGCAGCTATAATGTATCATATCTAGCAAGAACAAAATGCAAGGACCTTTGTAGGAATCTCGAGAACTTAGAATTTAGTCTTTGATCAAATCAAATGTATCATCTACGATAAGCTTGATTTAATGAGGAACATTCTACCAACAGATCAAAACAAAAGGATCCAAAGAGCTTGGAGGGTCAATAACATAGATTCTTTATTTAATATTTAGCTGGTTGTATTGGTTTCCCTAATGAATCTAGTTAGGTCTCAATTTTCTGTTCGGTGGCTAGCCTGTAGCCATTTATTGTTTTATATTTCTATTCTCATTGTACATCTGGAGTATGCCCCTTATAATCTTTGTATCTTCTTCCTTTAATACATATGTCAACTTACCAAAAAAATTGTTTATTTTTCTAACATCTAAGCTCCAAATGTCTATTAGCCATGTCCTATAGAGCTTAGTCTAAGATAGCAACAACATGATTAACCTATCAAAGGTGAATGGGAAGAAACCATTATCTGATGACAACAATTCTAATAATCCAAGTGATCCTTAAATTCTATTAGCTATAGAAGTAACCATTGGGAAAGAAAGTTTTTGACCTATAAAAGTCGCCAATGAGGGTGGATTGCCAAAGGATACAACCTTCTTTAAAGACTTCAATAGAAGGATTTACCATAACACAGTTTGATTCCAAGAAAGAAGGTAAAAAGATGTAGATTATGGTTTGTTTGTAAAAATATAACTAACTTTCACATCCAAGTTACATCACCTCTAACAACATTTATAAAGTTTAACTTGCAACCATTGGATTGCTTGGAGTTATATAGTCCTTAATGTTAGCACAATGGACATTAGGATATAGAGGACTAACAGATGCAAAGAACACACTTTGCAAGGGATTTTTCCTATTCTCTAATACAAGATCTAAACGAGACAATACCGGTTATGACAAGGTAGGTGGCATATTTCCTATTTTGGCTTTAAAGGAGTGGACTACTTACTTAACTAGTTGTTGTTCAGTATATTTTTTTTCTTTAACATTAACAGAATGGCTTGATGTGGATCAGCCTAACACGAAGCATAATCATGCCAACGACCCATTAAAAGTGGCAATGAGGCCAATCATAAGAGCTAGGGCAAAGAAGCATTGAATGAGCTTGTTCAAAACATATGGAGCAAAATGGACCTAGAGAGGCTTGAGATTGTTTTATGAGCTTCAACCTTAAATGAAAACAGAGGAAAAACACCTCAAGTATGACAGACAAAAAAGAGTAGTCATTGTTATTATTTAAAAATTTGTGTATAAGTGGTTAGTAAGGCATACTTATGTGAAATTCTTATCAATCATTATGTACATCAGTGTTTTTGGAGGCAAGTATTGGCAAGAAAGGAATTCCAAAAGCTTAAACAACACACCCATAAAATAACCATTATTCCTATTAAAGATTTTAGAATGAATCTTCATGTAGAGAGAGGAAATGAATAGTTCAGCCATGGTTTCTTATAAAGAGCCTTTGATTTTATGCGTGGGTTTGATAGGAGGCCATTCAGCTAAGATTATGTTTTTCCTTCTAATTTAGCTTGGGTACCATTCAACCATGATTAGTTTTTGGCATGAGATAGTTTTAGACAACCTTAGTTTGTGCATGATGATGAGTTTAGTCCAACCTTTTTAATGGTTCAAAGTCAAGCCATGTATGGGTCTGATTTGGGGAGCAAAGTTGGCTTATTGAGAGCTTGTATTAGGTTTGATTTGTATTATATGAATGATATGTGTTATATCAGCCATGATGAGTTTTGGAATGAGATAGTTTTAGATAACCTTGGTTTGTGCATGATTATGAGTTTAGTCTAACCTTTTTAATGGTTCAAAGTCAAGCCATGTATGGGTTTGATTTAGGCAGCAAAGTTGGCTTATTGAGAGCTTGTATTAGGTCTGATTTGTGTTATATTAATGAGTATAAGTTCAGGTTACATGGGATTCAAAGTTGGCTTGGATTAATTTAGATATTGGAATCCTTTTCTCATAAAAAAAAAAACAAATTGTTATCTTAAAATTGAAAGGAAAATTTGTTAATTATTGTCCTTATTATATAGAAGAAACTTTCATAGCCATACAAGAAACTATAAGGTCTGTCATATTTGAATCCTAGACTTGGAAAGATTATTTAATTCTCCTACAAGGAGAAATTAATTTCTAAGAATTTTTTTCCATGTTCTAAAGGGAAATCTTAGTTTTATAAGGAAAAAGACCTCAGCAACTAAATTCCTATTCAGATTAGATTTCCTAGCATCTACCGAAATTTAAAAGTTAGCTATGCAACCCTATAGTAACTAGGAAGGTAGATCTCAGCCAAGAGTTATTTAAATTAGGGAATTAAGATATTTTATCTTGTTCTTCTTTCTATTATATGCGGCATCAACAAGCTGTTGTCCAGACTTGTTATTTGCATTATCATTTATATGTTTGAGCTTAATTAATACTTTGGATTTCAGCTAAGATCCTTGGCTTGTTTGAATTAGGGTTTATAGTTACTCTTAAAGATTTTGGGTTAGTGTAAATGGGTCAATTTAGCTGACAAAGGTAGATCCATTAGGTTAATTTCTTTGAATTATTTAACCACATGTAAAGCTTAAATTTCACAAATAATTTGATAAGTAACACTTCTAAACTTTCATTTTAATGTGTGAGAGATTCCTCCATTCTTCGGTTATTGAATGAAATGAATCTAACTTATCAAATATTAATTGGCTCTATGACATTATTTAACTTCATTAAAATAGTGCTGGTGTCCTTAAGGTAAGATTTCATTAAGTCACCTTTTTATTAAACCTCTTTTGGTTTTCTAGGATTACTCTCAAATTTGATTATGGGTTACATGATTGCAAAATTCACATTACATCATAATTGCTATTTTTAGGTCATTGGAGAAGATGATTGATGTAAACCTTATGATCACGTAGGCACGCAACCCACAGGCAAAGATATTAATTTCTGGAAAGCCAAGTAAATGAAGTTTGATAGGAGTGTGATACAAAGATAACTTGTACCTAAGCACCAGCATTATTAAAAATGAAAAACCCCCACCCAACAAATATTGATTTGTGAATGAGAAGTATAAGAATGCCACCACAAACCCAGTTGTTCTTTGATAACTCATTTTCAATTCTTTAGAGAACTAAGGAGATTATCCCACCAATATACAACAAGTGCTGCAAAGAAATTTATTGATCTGAAAATTATGTAACTGTACATGTTTAGTTATGCCTTTATTTATATTGAATTTAAACTTAAAGAAACCCTAATGGACCTCCTTTAGGTGGATTTATATGAAACCTACTTATAATTGACCTAAATGAGTAAGAATAACCCAAAAACTAAGAAGAAAATAATAAAAAAATTACCATTCCAAGTATGTTGATACGAACCTCGTGATCACATGGTCACACAACCTACACGCAAAGATGCCAATTCCTGGAAAGCCATGTAAATCAGGTTTGATAGAAGTGTGACACAAAGATAACTTGTACCTAGGCACCAACACTATGGAAAACAGAAAACCCCCACCCAACGAATATTGATTCGCGAACGAGAAGTATAAGGATGACACCACGAACACAATTGTTCTTCAATAAGTCATTTTCAGTTCGTTAGAGAACCAAGAAAGGGAGATTATCCCACCAACACACAATAACTGCAGCAAAGAAGTTTTATTGATTTGAACAGTCTTCTTTTCATGTGTAGTTATGCCTCTATTTATAGTGACTAGACTTAAAGAAACCCTAATGGACCTCCCTTAGATGGACTTATATAAAGCCCACTTACAATTGACCCAAATAAGTAATAATAACCCAAAAACTAAGAAGAAAATTCTAAAAATACTAAAAATCCAAAAATATCATCTTAGATAAGCTAGAATAAGATTTGTCACCCTTTAGAAGTCCCAAACAAAAATGGAAAAATCTGATTTGGAAAATTTGTGTTGCTAATTTAATTACTTTCCTTTCTAAGTGACGAAAAGCATTAAATAGTCCTCCCCTCTTTATGAATAAGCTATGGCCAACTTCCTAGAATAAATTGCTGATTCTTTATCCTTTTAGTATTAGAAAAAGATAAGCCTAACAAGGTTGGTATTGGGTCGAACACATCAACCCCTTGTTCCACATGAATTGGGCTCTTCTTGGACATGAATTAAATAAATTAAAGGCTATCCTTCATGCTTCTTAAATGTCCCAAGCCCTTCTAGGTCCATTTTCTTCCTTTTTTTTTGGTAATTTGACATATGTATTAAAAGAAAAGGGTATAAAGAGTATAAGGGGCATACCCTAGATTTACAATGAGAACAGAAATGTAAAACAACAGATGGCTACAGGCTAGCCGCCGAACAAAAACTCAGACCTAACTAAATTCGTTAGGGAAACTAATACGACAACCTAAATATCAAATGAAGAATCTATGTTATTGACCCTCCAAGCCCTTTGGATCCTTTTGTTTTCATCTGTTGGTAGAACGTTCCAACGTTCCTCATCAAATCAAGCTTATCACGGATGATACATTCGATTTGATCAAAAACCAAATTATGATTTCTAGAGATTCCTGCAAAGGTCCTTGCATTCCGTTCTTGCCAGATATGATACACTGTAGCTGCGAAACTGAGTTTACGAGAAAAGTTGACAAAACTTTTACCATGCCAACTGACAGTGGCCCATCGAATCCATTCATCCCATCCTTTTGTCATTCTTGGAATATTGACTCTGTCACAAACAACCCACCAGATCACTTTAGTATAGGAGCATTCAAAGAACAAGGTGGTTGTGATCTTCACTGTTGTGGAGACAGAGTGAGCATCGATTGGGACCATGTAGACCAAACTGATGACGTCTATCTTAAGAGGTGAGTTTCTGTTGTACAACCATCCATAGAAGAAACAAATGTGTTGGAACAACATTCTTAAACCACACAATGTCATGCCATTCCACCATCGGATGATGAAATCTTAGTTGTTCCTAAGCTACTTTGATCAAGAATTTGCGATTTGGTGAATGCAGCCAAACAATCTCATCCTTTTGCCCTATCAGAGGATTAGAATTGGGAGGAATAGCTTCTATAATGGGATGCTAGCTAATAGCTTGAGTGGTAGGAATTTTCCATTCTGAGTTATGAATCAGCATATTCACCTTCGTGTTCTTTTCCATACTTGAATCATAAATGAATCTTTCACCATAAGAATCTGCGAGGTGATTCGATCCACAAGGCCCTTACAACAAACAACCTTTAGTCTGGACGAGATAAGAGGCACTCCCAAGTATTTCATAGGGAGCTCCCCCTCTGTAAACCCAAGAATACGAATAATTTCTTCCCTCTCGACATTTAACACACCGCTTAAGAAGATGTCACTTTTTTTTGGATTTGGATACAGCCCTGATAGATCTTGAAACTTTGTGAGTACAGTTTTGATCATACGAATTGAGTTTACATCTCCTTTGCAAAAAATCATCAAGTCGTCAGCAAAACAAAGATGAGAAATGTTGTCCTTCTTGCATCTTTAATGGAACTTGAAGTTTTGGTTGGCACTCATCTTGCAGAATAGCCCCGAAAGGATTTCCATACATAGGACAAACAAATATGGAGAAAGTGGATCCCCTTGTCTCAACCCTCTCCCCCCTTGAAAATAACCTGCAAGCTCACCATTGACATTGATAGAGAATTGACATGATGTAACACAAACCATGATCCAATCAATGATTGTTCTAGGGAATCCCATTTTTCTTAACGTAGTGTCAACGAAATCCCACTGAACCAAGTTATAGGCCTTCATTAGATCTACTTTCATGGCACCACGGGCAGGTCCTGTAGATTTATGATAGCTTTTCATTAGTTCTTGAGACAAAAGAATGTTGTCACTGATTCTTCGTCCAGAGATAAAAGCAGTCTGATACGGACCTACTAAGGATAGCAAAACAGCTTTGATTCTCCCAGCTAGAATCTTAGCGATGCATTTTTACACAGTATTGCAGCAAGATATAGGATGAAAATCTATCAACCTCGTAGGATTAGCAACTTTAGGAATAAGGGAAATGGATGTAGCATCATTTCTTTAAGCATTCTACGCTCCTGAAAAAAGTAGCTAACAGTGTTGATTACATCTTCCCCAACTATGTGCCACATTCTTTTGAAGAAACCTGCATTAAATCCATCTGGACCAGGGGCTTCATTATCCTTCAAACTAAACATAGCATGCTTAATCTCTTCCCTTGTTACATTTTGTGCTAATACATGCTGTTGCGTCGAAGACAGTTTCAAGTTAATTGTTGATTCCATCTCTTCCTCATTCAGAACCCTAGGCATTTGTTCCACTCTTAACACACGTTGGAAGTACGCAATTACTTCTAATTTAACTGCCTCATGTCCTTCGACAACCTCTCCATCCTCCCTTGTTAGTGAAAGAAGCTTATTCCTATGTTGTCTTCCATTTACTGATTTGTGAAAGTAGCTAGTATTCTGATCCCCCAAGCTAAGCCACTATATCCTTGCCTTTTGTTTGAAAAAACTCTCTTCAGCCCTGACGATAGAAGCGTAGTTACGTACAACATCCCTTTCTCGCATGCGCAAAGTTGGATTCCCATGCACTATAAGTAGAGCCTGTTGAGCCTTATCCATTTCATCTTCACCACATCAGCATTCCAACAAACCCATATACGACCACGACAAGAGAAATCATAATTATACAAGAAGGACCAATTACGAAGAAGAAGTTGAGAAACATTAACTTTATTCTCATGTCTAACCCGAGTTTCAACCAAACCAAAACGAGTCATCCTCTCTTGATGGATGAGCTGACGCATTGTTGAATGCTTTATAGGATCATTCAAACCTCTAACATTCCAACATCCAATAATCATAGGAAAATTGAGAGGAGTACAAACATCAACACAAAGATTACCTCGATGTGCACCCAGGCGAGGAGACAACTTTCTTATTCTTCTTTGAAGAGGTTTTTGAAACCTTTTTCTTTTTCTCTAGAGAGTCTCTAGCCTTAATAGCTAACTGATTAACAGTTTCCTTTTCGGTGGAATTTAGAGTTTGTGGGCTTGTCAGGATTGGTGACGTCAACTCCTTATCAGTTCCTTCCCCATCTGTATCACCTCCCATTGCATCAATGTCTATATTCAGCGCATGACTATTAATGGAAAGAGCCTGGTTCACGGTTGCACAATCTGTATTTGAAATGACTAAACTTTGATCTGAAGCAGTACTTGTACCCCCTGCTCCTGCTTTATGTGTCCTTGTGAACTCTTCAAAACAAGAGGGGAGGTAGGATTTTCATCTTCATAACAATCAGCATTGTGCGCATCTGGTGCAACCTTCTCATTCATATTACAATTAGACATATTTTTACCAGATGTAGAACAACCATCCTCATTACAGTTTCGCACTTTAAAGGACCATTCTCACTTGTCACAGAACCTTTATTTCGTTTAGCCACAACCTGCCATTGAAACTGACTCTGCTTCTTATCCGCAGATTTGGAGTTCACTTGTCACATATTGCTGTGGTGAGCCCAAAGACATTGCAATTATTGCACTTTGACGATATCCATTCATAATCAGCTGAAATTGTTATGAATAACCCATTTGGACAGCGAAGGTCGTATTCGTTAACTAGCCTCTTCGTAGCATCTATCTCAACAATGTAGTATGATCAGCATGAAGAGGAAACCCAATGGCACTCGCTACACAACTCAACCCCTTAATTGTCCAATACTCGAGAGGAACATTATACAGCCTAACCCATATCGGAACTCTAATCAAATCTTCTTTCAAAAATTGCATGTTTGGTTGCCAACGTTTAAGCACCAAAGGTCTGTTTGCCATGTGCCATGGGGCTCTTTCGAGCACATTAGTGGCATGATCAACAGAATCAAAAGTGAATAGGAAGAAATCATTATCCGAAGATAAAACTTCTAATAGACTATAGGAGCCTCAAATTCTTTTGGAAATGGAATTAACAACGGGATATGGTAATTTCTGACCGACAAAATAGCCAACTAGGGTGGATTTCCAAAGTTTGCACCCATCCTCAAACACATCAAGTGGAGGAGCTACTGTCACATAAGCATCATTCATAGTGGGAAGAGCAAAATGCAGATTACGGATTAGAGAAATACCAAGGTTCTTGCTACCCTCATTGTTATCAGCATCAAAACCTTTCAAAG
This sequence comes from Populus ilicifolia, assembly GCA_015708895.1. Taxonomy (NCBI): domain Eukaryota; kingdom Viridiplantae; phylum Streptophyta; class Magnoliopsida; order Malpighiales; family Salicaceae; genus Populus; species Populus ilicifolia. The sequence continues at coordinate 26,813 of SRLM01002945.1, forward strand.
CATTTAAAAAATTCAATTTGGGGCTAGGGTTTGGCTAGTCTTGTTGTTGATACCCTACCTTCAACTCATCAACTTTAGAACCCAACACATGATTCAATTCTGAAACAACATTAGCAGCTTGGTAGTTAGAGTTTTTCTTCTCTATGGTGGCTTTAGAATCAGCTTGATTAACACTAGTAAACTGAGAGAACCTTATCCCATGGCTATTCAACATATCTTGTAGCTCTAACCTTAATATATGTCTAGACTTGACCTCATTGTGTTGTTCAGTCAATGTTAGAGGTAACCATTGGAACAGAATTCACAGCAAAACATAAGGACATTATAACAACATACAAATACTAGAGATACCAAATTCTAAGAAGAGAAATTGAGTCTAAGAAGTAACCTGAGCTGTATCTTCGAGATCAATGATTGGAATGATGATCCATTCGGTCAAGTTGTACAGCATTTTCTGACGAACAACATACTAAAACATGGTGACGATCCAATGATGAACAAAGGAGATCAGGCTTGAACAAAACCCAACTCACTCTGCTGCAACTAAAATGCAGAACAATAGAAATATTATGAGATCAATATCTCCCACCTCATTGATTGGAATGAAGATCCATTTGGTCAATGTTTTGAAAAGGTTGGAACGAACAACATAGTAAAAAATGTGGATGATCCAACGGTGGACGGACTTGATCTAGCTCCAACAGCTTGATCTCTAAACGCTCTCTCTCCAGATCTCTCTCTCTCTCTCTCTCTCACTTCCAGGTCAATTGGACAGAGTAGATCTAGCCAGTCCATTTTATTCCATATGTTCTGAACAAGCCCATTCAATGCTTCTTTAAGCTTCTTAGCCCTAGCTCTTGTAATTGGCCCAATTGGCACCTCCAATGGGTTGTTGGCATGATTACGCTTGGTGTTAGGCTGATCCACATCATCCCCACTCTCTTCAAAAGGATTTGACCTCAAATCATGACCAACATCAAACAGACTAAGATCAGAAACATTAAAGGTAACACTAACACTATACTCACCTGACAAATCAACTTTATAAGCATTGTCATTGATCCTCTCAAGGATCTGAAATGGCCCATCTCCTCGTGGTTGTAGCTTTGACTTCCTCTAGGCCGGAAATCTCCCCTTGCGCATATGCACCCAAACCCAATCACCAAGTTGAAAGACAACATGTTTGCGCCCCTTATTAGCTTTGGTTGCATACACACGATTCCACTTTTCAATTTGTTGCCGCATACTCTCATGAAGAGTTTTCACCACCTGTGCTTTACAATTACCATCCAAACTAGCCCTTTCATCAATAGGCAAAGGAATCAGATCCATTGGAGTTAAAGGGTTAAATCTATACATAATTTCAAATGGTGAAAATTCAGTTGTTGAGTGCACACTACGATTATATGCAAACTCTATAAATGGCAAACAATCTTCCCAATTCTTTAAGTTCTTTTGAATGACAGCATGCAAAAGTTGTGTTAAGGTCCTATTAACTACTTTGGTTTGTCCATCTGTTTGAGGGTGACAAGGAGTTGAAAACAAAAGTTTAGTACCCATTTTTCCCCATAACACCTTCTAAAAATAGCTAAGGAACTTAACATCTCTATCAGAAACAATGCTCTTAGGGACCTCGTGAAGTCGTACTATCTCCCTAAAGAACAAATCAACAATGTTAGTTGCATCATCAGTTTTATGACATGGAATGAAATGTGCCATCTTTGAAAACCTATCAACAACTACAAAGATGGAATCCCTACCCCATTTTGACCTAGGTAAACCTAAGACGAAGTCCATCGAAATGTCTAAACCCAAGACAAAGTCCATCGAAATGTCTACCTAAGGTTCTTTCAATACAGGCAAAGGGGGTATACAAGCCATGCGGTTGAGTCCTAGACTTTGCTTTCCTACAAGTTATGCATTTATCACATACGCGTTGCACATCTTTTTTTATTTTAGGCCAATAAAAATGTTCCTGCAACACGTCCAAAGTCTTAACAACACCAAAATCCCCCATCAACCCCCCTCTATGTGCTTCACGTACAAGCAACTCACGCATAGAACTTAATGGAACACACAAACGACTCTCTTTGAACAAATATGCATCAAGTCTATAAAACTTTCCAAAAGCTGCAGTTTAACAAGCATTGGAAACATTAGCAAAATCACTATCATCCTTGTACAATTCTTTTACATGTTCAAACCCTAGAAATCTAACATCCAAAGTAGATAAAAGAACATACCTGCATGAAAGCATAGCCACAATGTTTTCTTTCCCTTGCTTATACTTGATCACATACGGACGGGAATGTTTCAATAAATTCAACCCATTTGGCATGTCTCCTACTCAATTTACCTTGCCCTTTCAAGTGCTTCAATGATTCATGAACAAGATGTATCTAAACTCCTTGGGCCACAGGTAATGTTGCTAGGTCTCTAAAGTTCTTACCAAGGCATAGAGCTCCTTGTCATATGTAGGGTAATTCAAGGCTGCCCCATTAAGTTTTTCGTTGAAATATGCAATGGGCATCCTATCCTGCATTAACACAGCTCCTATACCGATACCTGACGCATCACATTCTACTTCAAAAGCTCTTGTAAAGTCTGGCAAAGCTAAAACAGGTGCCGAACAAAGGTTATCCTTCAACAATTTAAAAGCCTCATCTTGTGCATCATTCCATTTGAATCCAACAGATTTTTTCACAATTTCAGTTAAAGGTGTAGCAATAGTACTAAAATCCTTCACAAACCTTCTATAAAAACTAACAAGTCCATGAAAACTCCTTACCTCACTTATCGATTTTGGTGTAGGCCAATCTTGGATGGCTTTAACTTTCTCCTCGTCCATCTCGATACCCTGTGCAGTAACAACATAGCCAAGAAACACAACTTTTCCCATGCAAAAGGTACACTTCTTAAGATTAGCATATAATTGCTCACTACGCAACACATTAAGTACATTACGCAAATGATCAAGATGCTTATTTAAGTTCTTGCTATAGATCAAAATGTCATCAAAATACACAACAACAAACTTACCTATAAATGCACACAAGATATGATTCATTAAACGCATAAACATGTTAGGCGCATTTGTAAGTCCAAACGGCATGACTAAACACTCATATAAACCATGCTTAGTCTTAAATGTAGTTTTCCACTCATCACCCTCTTCCATCCTAATTTGATGGTACCCACTTTTTAAATCAATTTTCAAGAAAATACAAGATCCATGTAACTCATCTAGCATGTCATCAAGCCTAGGAATAGGATGTCAATACTTTACCGTTGTGTTATTGACAGCACAACAATCGACACACATCCTCCATGTTCCATCCTTTTTAGGCACAAGTAGCACTGGCATAGCACAAGGACTCATAATCTCACAAATGTACCCCTTCATCATCAACTCATCTACTTGCCTTTGAAGCTCCTTTGTCTCCTCAGGGTTGCTTCTGTAGGCTGGACAGTTAGGAATTGAAGCTCCGGGCATAAGATCAATTTGATGTTCAATCCTCTTTAATGGTGGGAGTCCATTAGGGATATCTTCAGGAAATACATCATCAAACTCTTGCATCAAAGAAACAGCCACACTAGGAATAGCAGAATCAAGATTGTTAGTGTTAAAATAAGCCTCCTTATACACAAGTAAGATTGCTGGCTTATTAGTGAAAAATGCAAATCTGATTTGAGATCCTTTTGCATAAAAATTAGGTTGTTTCTTTAATTTTTCCACACTATTATCATCACACAAGCTTACTTTCTTCACTCCTTCGTTTTTACCTCCACTCTCAACCAGTTTAATTAATGATTTAGGTTTAGCCGAATCTGATGGTTTTCTCTCACCATTGTCCTCACGTGAATTTTCACTCTTCCCATCCTCACATTCTTTTTTTAATTTCATTTGATTATCACACACTTGTTTCGGAGAAAGAGGTACAAGAGTGATGGTTTACCATCCTTTACAATAGTGAACCTATTTCTAAATCCATCATGAATCGTTTTACAATCAAACTGCCATGGACGCCCCAAAAGTAAGTGACTAGCATGCATCGGGACGACATCACATAAAATCTCATCAGAATACTTCCCAATAGCAAACGGAATCAAAACCTGCTTTGTAACCCTCACTTCACCACATTCATTCAACCATTGCAATCTATAAGGCCTAGGATGCTTAACACAACTCAGATTCAATTTCTTCACTAGTGTATCACTAGCAACATTAGCACAACTACCTCCATCAATTATCATACTACATACCATGTTTTGGATGTGACATCGAGTGTGAAATATATTTTTCCGTTTCTCATCTACACCATCTTCTTTGATTTGCATGTTCAGCGCACGTCTTATAACCAAAGCCTCCTCCTCAACAGGATATGCAATCTCCTAATTGCTACAATCCACCAAAGGTGGCATCTCTTCACTTTCAGATTTGTCACTTTCATATTCAACATCCCCATTGTCTCTTATAAGCATAACTCTTCGATTTGGACACTGAGATGCAATGTGCCTCTTCCCTAAAAATTTAAAGCATTTAATATCTCTATCACGAGTAGGTTGAGATTCAGATTTACCTTTCCTATCTGTATAAGTATCCTTTTCGGCCTTAGGTGGTTCAGCCTTTGCATAAGGCTTTGGTTGGACAACCCCCTCTCTTTTCAAATTCAGCCTTTATGTTGAGGAAGATGAAGCTGAATTGGTCTGAAAACATGTACTGTCCCTTCTCTTTATTTGCCTCTCTACCTTCGTTTCCATATGGACCATGTCTTCCAATTCCACACAATGTTGTAATTCTACAACATTCGCAATGTCCCTATGCAGTTCATTTAGAAACCTAGCCATAGTAGCTTCTCAATCCTCAATCACGTTGGCCCGAATCATGGCAATCTACATTTCCTTGAAATACTCATCCACGGACCTAGAACCCTGATTCAAACCCTGCAATTTCAGATACAAATCTCTATAATAGTGGTTAGGCACAAATTGCCATCTCATCAACACTTTCATCTCCTTTTTGTTTTGGTAAGTTGATGTATATATTAAAGGAAAACAATACAAAGATTATAAGGGGCATACCCCAGATTTACAATGAGAGCAGAAACATAAAACAACAGATGGCTACATGCTAGCCACCGAACTGAAAACTCAAGACCTAACTTGATTCGCTAGGAAAACCAATACAACCAGCTAAATATCAAATGAAGAATCTATGTTATTAACCCTCCAAGCTCGTTGGATCCTTTTATTTTCATCTGTTGGTAGAACGTTCCTCATCAAATCAAGCTTATCACGGATGATACATTCGATTTGATGAAAGACCAAATTCTGAGTTCTAGATATTCCAGCAAAGGTCCTTGCATTCCTTTCTTGCCAGATATGATACACTGTAGCTGCAAAACTGAGTTTACGAGAAAAATTGACGAAACTTTTGCCATGCCAAGTGACAGTGGCCCATCGAATCCATTCATCCCATCCTTTTGTCATTCTTGGAATGTTGCATCTGTCACAAACATCCCACCAGATCGCTTTAGTATAGGAGCATTCAAAGAACAAGTGGTTGTGATCTTCGTTGTTATGGAGACAGAGTGAGCATCTATTGGGACCATGTATACCAAATCGATGAAGTCTATCTTGGGTTGTGAGTTTCTGTTGGACAGCCATCCATAGAAGAAACGAATGTCTTGGAACAGCATTCTTGAACCACACAATGTCATGCCATTCGACTATCGTATGATGAAATCTTAGTTGTTCCCAAGCTATTTTGATCGAGAATCTGTGATTTGGTGAATCCAGCCAAACAATCTCATCATTTTTCCCTATCATAGGATTAGAATTGGAAGGAATAGCTTCTACAATGGGGTGCCAGCCAATAGCGTGAGTGGTAGGAATTTTCCATTCTGAGTTATGAATCAGCATATTGACCTTCGCGTTCTTTTCCATACCTGAATCATAGATGAATCTATCGCCATAAGAATCTGCGAGCGGGCTGTTAGGATGCCAATTGTCAAACCATAGAGAAGTTGTCCTGCCATCCCCTATGATGTACTTCATCTTCGGCCATGCTAAGGATCTGAGCTTTAGAATCTTTCTCCATGCCCAAGAGCAATTCTGTGGCATCCTGATTGTCCAGAAATTCCTACCTCGCAACAGATTACATCTGATCCAAGTAGACCAGATTGAGCCATCTGAGTCATTGCATAGGTTCCAAATGTGTTTCAACAAAGCAATCTTGTTCCATTCTGTTATCCTTTTTATTCCTAGCCCACCCTCCTTTTTTGGAAGACATACCTGATCCCAAGCCACTTTAGCCCCAGTAGTTCTCATATCTAAACCTGACCAAAGAAAGGATCTCATAATTTCCTCCACACTTTTTATGACTTGCCCAGGTATTAAGAAGTCTCAAATAAACTAGGAACCCTAATTTGAAGGTATAATTTATTTTGAAGTCTTCTTTTCTTTTGTAGCTAAAATGAATAAGGAATCCTTGTAAGAAAAGGATTTTTAAATAATTATAAATCCTTGCCACACTTGGAAACTATGTTGCAGCCCATTAAAGATCTTTATAAAATTAATAAATTTTTAAAATAAGTTGCCATAGCCTTTCAGAAAAAAAAAATCCTAGCCAAATAGGAAGTCTACAAGTCAAAAAGAAGTAAATAACAAAATTCATATAGCCTTTATTGACTCGTATTGAGATGTCATCCTGAACTCCAATTAAATTGAAATTTTAATCCAAGATAGGACAACATGTTAGGAGACTCCACTGAAAATTTTAGCTTGATCCAATGGTCGAATTGAGAATTATAACTATTACTGTAAAACTAGATAGTTGCACATTTTACATCAAAATCTGAATTCAACCCTGCCTAGATCATATCTTTCCCTTTCTCTTCAAGATGATTCATCCTCGAATCACCAATAAGTGGAATGGACAATTCCTTAGCCTCTTTTTAAAGCCTTTGGAGTTTTTTTTTTGCAAACAATCATGGCTAACAATTTTGGATCAAAGTTGCAACTATTCTATTTTGTATATCATCATTGCAGTCCTTTTTCTGCCATTAACACCTCATGTTCTTACTTCATCTCCCCTAGAATACGGGATAGACTCTTAGACCCTTTTCTTAGAACACTAATCTTTTTATCTCTCTCCCTTTAATACCACCTCTCCTTTTGAATTTGCTTTTTCTTTTGCCATAGCAGCTCTTCAAAATACATTAAATCCCTTTTGTTTCTACGCTGCTAAAAATCTTTTAAGTAGTCTATGATCTCATCCTTAAACCTACCCTCACGAATATCATCAAATTGAGGCTCAAAATCCTCATAATGAACCCACTTTGCCCTTCTAACCTTACTATCATTGTTTGATTTTGGTTCAGTCCCAACCTTTCTCACATCTTGGGTACATGTTCCAACCATATTTCCATGTTTTCCCATCTTCTCAAGTCTATCGCGCATATTCCCTAATGTGGATCAGCCTAACACCAAGCGTAATCATACCAACAACCTATTAGAGGTGCCAATTGGGCTAATCACAAAAGCTAGGGCTAAAAAGCTTAAAAAAGCATTAAATGGGCTTGTTGAGAACATATAGAATAAAATGGACCAAGATGGGCTTGAGACATTTAAGGAGCATGAAGGACAACCTTTAATTCATCTAATTCAAGTCCAAGAAGAGCCCAATTCATGTGGAACAAGGGGTTGATGTGTCCGGCCCAATACCAGCCTTGTTAGGCTTTTTTTTTTTCCTAATACCACAAGGATAAAGAGTCAGCAATTTATTCTCTTAATTAAGTAAGGAAGTTGGCCATATCTTATTCCTAAAGAGGGGAGGACTATTTAATGTTTTTCCCCACATAGAAAAAAAAGTAATTAAATCAGCAACAAAGGAGGAAATTTATTTTCTTATGTGTCCTAGTTAAATAAGAAATTTCAAGCTAATCAAGGACATCAAAGGACATAGCAACACAAATTTTTCAAATAAGATTTTTTCAATTTTGTTTAAGACTTCTTAAGGGTGACAAATCTGATTCTAGCTTATTTAGGATGGTATTTTTGGATTTTTAGAATTTTCATCTTAGTTTTTGGGTTATTATTACTTATTTGAGTAAATCATAAGTGGGCTTCATATAAGTCCACCTAAGGAGGTCCATTAGGGTTTCCTTAATTCCAAATTCAGTATAAATAAAGGCATAACAAACATGTAAGGTTACACAATTTTCAGATCAATAAAACTTCTTTGCTGCACTTATTGTGTGTTGGTGGGATAATCCCCTTTCCTTGGTTCTCTAAAGAGCTGAAAATGACTTATCAAAGAACAACTGTCTTCTTGGCGTCATCTTTATATTTCTCGTTTACGAATCAATATTCGTTGGGTGGGGGTTTCTATTTTCAATAGTGCTGGTGCCTAGGTACAAGTTATCTTTGTGTCACACTCCTAACAAACCTGATTTACTTGGTTTTTCGGGCATTGGCGTCTTTGCGTGTGGGTTGTGTTCGCATCATTCCCCATCATGAAATTCATGCTTTCCATCATTTTTCATCATGGCTTGCATTTGAAACGTAAGTTCTTCGTCGAGATGGGGTGGTGTGTTGTTTTGATCTGACACGATAGTATGTGCAAAACTTGGTTAATGGTAAAAAAGAAAGTTATCCTCACGTCGCTCGTGTTTCGCTCAAACACTCTTAATATCCTCACAAGCTCATATCTCATCTCACTTTCTTACGGTTCCTGCAAAACTGAAACCAACACCAAATAAACCAACTTGGTAGCACTATATATATATATATATATGACTCAAGATGCAATAAAACCAAAAAATAAGCAAAACAAAACTGCGATGATAGTCTCGCGAGTAGCAAGTCTATTCGAAATATGAACGAAACTGAAGACTCAAATAAAAACATAAATAAAAAAATGAAAAATGATGAAACAATACCCAAATATCTTTTTTGTTTTGGTAAGTTGATGTATATATTAAAGGAAAACAATACAAAGATTATAAGGGGCATACCCCAGATTTACAATGAGAGCAGAAACATAAAACAACAGATGGCTACATGCTAGCCACCGAACTGAAAACTCAAGACCTAACTTGATTCGCTAGGAAAACCAATACAACCAGCTAAATATCAAATGAAGAATCTATGTTATTAACCCTCCAAGCTCGTTGGATCCTTTTATTTTCATCTGTTGGTAGAACGTTCCTCATCAAATCAAGCTTATCACGGATGATACATTCGATTTGATGAAAGACCAAATTCTGAGTTCTAGATATTCCAGCAAAGGTCCTTGCATTCCTTTCTTGC
>SRLM01002945.1:38944-53825 GCA_015708895.1 Populus ilicifolia
CTTTGCTGGAATATCTAGAACTCAGAATTTGGTCTTTCATCAAATCGAATGTATCATCCGTGATAAGCTTGATTTGATGAGGAACGTTCTACCAACAGATGAAAATAAAAGGATCCAACGAGCTTGGAGGGTTAATAACATAGATTCTTCATTTGATATTTAGCTGGTTGTATTGGTTTTCCTAGCGAATCAAGTTAGGTCTTGAGTTTTCAGTTCGGTGGCTAGCATGTAGCCATCTGTTGTTTTATGTTTCTACTCTCATTGTAAATCTGGGGTATGCCCCTTATAATCTTTGTATTGTTTTCCTTTAATATATACATCAACTTACCAAAAAAAAAAAGAGGTAGGGTTTTCATCTTCATAACAATCAGCATTGCTGACATCTGATGCAGCCTTCTCATTCATATTACAATCAGAAATATTTGTACCAGATGTCGAACAACCATGAAACAACAATACCCAAATATCTTGGATATGATGAAAATAACTTGCATGAAACAAACAAAAAAAAGAGCGAATTTCAAATGTTAACGCAAAACAAACTCGTTTATAACGTGTTAAGTCTAAACCTGAAACCTAAAGTAAATGATGTCCAATTGAGTTAAAATTTGATATATAGAGTGATATCAATCCATATCAACAGAAAATAAATTTTGATCAATTTATAATAAAGTTTGATATACTGACGCAAAAACATTATGAATGAGACCTGATTAGACCTTATTTTGAAATCCAGAGAAACTGATATTCAATTGACCAACAAATCTATATGTGGTGTGATTAGGATCCCAGCAATGTGATTCTTAAATTTGAGCTAATTCTGAGTTGATTTGATCTAATTTTCTCTTGTTTAGTTTTTTGCGGTAGAAAGCAATAAGCATCTTTTTGAACTTTTATTTTTTTAATTTTCTCTTCTTTTTTTATGTTATTTGTATATTTTCACTATAATCAAATGAAATAATAATTTTTTTTTGATATGCTGCAAAATCAAGGAGAAGAAGAAATTGGACATTCAAGAATTTTTTTTGTGGAAACAACTAGAAATAAAAATTTCAGAAGGATATCACCTAATTAACAGAGCCAAGCTCTGATACCAAATAATATGAACCTCATGATTATGTAGTCATGCAACTCACATTCAAAGACACCAAGGAGTGTGACACAAAGATAACTTGTATCAAAGCACCAACACTATTAAAAACAAAAAACCTCCACCCAACAAATATTGATTCATGAACAAAAAGTATAAGGATGATGCCATGAAGACAATTGTTCTTCAATAAGTTGTTTTTCAATTCTTTAGAGAACCATGGATGAGAGATTATCTCACCAACACACACACACACACAAAGTGCGACAAACAAGAAGTTTTATTCATCTGAATTATCTACCCTTACATGTTTGGTTATGCCTTTATTTATATTGACTCTAGACTTAAAAAAACCTAATGGACCCCATTTAGGTGGTCTTATATGTAGTCCATTTATAATTGACTCAAATAAGTAATAATAACCCCAAGACTAAGAAGAAAATAATAAAAATTTGAAAACTACCATCCTAAATATGCTAGAATCAAATGTGTCATCTTTGAGAAATCCCAAATAGATTAGAAAATCTGATTTGAAGGTAGAATTTATTCTGAAGTCTTCTTTCATATAGCTCATTGCCTGAAAACCTTTGTCTCAAAGATTGTGAGCTTGGTTTGCCATTTTTAGTTTTCAATTTTTAGCTTTGTTTATTACAAGAGGTTGCTTTGATAGGAAATCTTTGGACTTTTAATGTCGTTTCCAAACACAAAACCCATTTTGATATAATTTTAAAATAAAATTGTTTAGAAAATTTCAAGCAACCCTATGGACAAGGCTTCGTGAAGGTTGAATCTTTTTACTTTTTAAATTCTTGTTGGTTAGAAGGGTTCAAGTTTGGACTTTGAGAGTTTCAGAGGAAAGAAGAAGTCATTGAAGCATTTATTTTACTTGTGTGAATAATAAGGCATACCAAAAGTTTCTTGAAAAGATCATTTTGCATGGGAAAATTGTTACTTACCAATTTGAATTACCTGCCCATAACTAGGTAGATACTAATGGCTTTGGCTTTTGATTATAAAAGAAAAGGATATTTACAGGTTTAAAAGCTACTTAAAGGGTTTTAAGACTAAGTATGACTAGTGCTTGTTCCCAAACCTTTTTTTTTCAAGGGATTCTTAAATTTTAGAGTTGGCTTGCCAAATGGTTTTTGTGCCCCTAATGTTAGGCTTGGACTTCTTGTCTTTCTTTTCTTAATTTGGTTTTGAGCACCAATATCGTATTCACTATTTTGTACGACATGCTCAAACATTTTGAATTCTTTGAGTTTTTTCATGCGTCCAGCTTTATTTAGACACCTTTGATCATTGAGGATTATTTTGTGTATCCTTGCAGTCGAATTGCTTTTCTAGTCCTTGAACTTGCTCATGACATGGGGTGTGATACTAATTAGGGTTGATTTTAAAAGAAACTAATTTGAACCTTATTATCACATATGTGGTCATTCAATTTGACTTCTTAAAAACAAACACCAATTTGACTTGACTTCTGTATTTGTACTAATAACTTTGATTTTCTAAAAATCTTTGAAAAAGAAAATTTTTAGCCTTATGAGATCATGTAGAGTTTTTAGAGAAAGAAAATCCACAAAAGAATTCTTGGACAAACTTTAATTTTTATTGATTGATAGACAAAGTACATTATGCGTGGTACTTTTTTAAAATATCAATGTTTATAGGTTTTAGTAGATCACCCCATCCATTTTGGTTAAAATTAAGGCTCCTCTAGAAAAAAGTTGTCTTTACCATGTTAGCCTTCTATAGTTTGGAGCTCATTTAATCTGATCTTCTCCTATTTCTGGAAAGATCCTTTTCAACACCAAATCTCCTTTTTAAACACTATTGGCCTACCTATTTTGATGCGAACATCGTGATTATATGGTCATGCAACCCACACGCAAAGACGTCAATTCCCAGGAAGCCAAGTAAATCAGGTTTGATAGGAGTGTGACACAAAGATAACTTGTACCTAGGCACCAACACTATTGAAAACAGAAAACCCCCACCCAATGAATATTGATTTGTGAACGAGAAGTATAAGAATGACACCACGAAGACAGTTGTTCTTCGATAAGTCGTTTTCAGTTCTTTAGAGAACCAAAAAAGTGAGATTATCCCACCAACACACAATAAGTGCAGCAAAGAAGTTTTATTGATCTGAAAATTGCATAACCTTTACATGTTTTGTTATGCCTTTATTTATTCTGAATTTGAACTTAAAGAAACCCTAATGGACCTCCTTTAGGTGGATTTATATGAAACCCACTTAGAATTGACCCAAATAAGTAAGAATAACCCAAAAACTAAGAAGAAAATTCTAAAAATCCGAAAATACCATCCTAAATAAGCTAGAATCAGATTTGTCAACCTTAAGAAGTCCCAAACAAAATTGAAAAAATCTGATTTGGAAAATTTGTGTTGCTGATTTCATTACTTTCCTTCCTAAGTGAGGAAAAACATTAAATGGTCCTCCCCTCTTTAGGAATAAGATATGGCCAACTTCCTAGAATAAATTGCTGATTTTTTATCCTTGTAGTATTAGAAAAAGATAAGCCTAATAAGGCTAGTATTGGGCTGGACACATCAACCTTTTGTTCCACATTAATTGGGCTCTTTCTTGGACCTGAACTAAATGAATTAAAGGCTGTCCTTCATGCTCCTTAAATGTCTCAAGCCCCTCTTGGTCCATTTTGTTCCATATGTTCTCAACAAGCCCATTCAATGCTTCTTTAAGCTTTTTAGCCCAAGCTCTTGTGATTGGCCCAATTGGCACCTCCAATGGATTGTTGGCATGATTACGCTTGGTGTTATGCTGATCCGTATCATCCCCTCTCTCTTCAAAAGAATTCGACCTCGAATCATCACCTACACCAAATAGTGTAAGATCAAAAACGTTAAAGGTAGCACTAACACTATACTCACCTGGCAAATCAAATTTATAAGCGTTGTCATTGATCCTCTCAAGGATCTGAAATGGCCCATCTCCTCGTGGTTGTAGCTTTGACTTCCTCTGGGCCGGAAATCTCTCCTTGTGCATATGCACCCAAACCCAATCGCCAGGTTGAAAGACAACATATTTGCGCCCTTATTGGCTTTGGTTACCTACACGTGATTCCTCTTTTCAATCTGTCGCCGCACACTCTTATAAAGAGTTTTCACCACCTATACTTTACGATTACCATCCAAACTAGTCCTTTCATCAATAGGCAAAGGAATCAAATCCATTGGAGTTAAAGGGTTAAATCCATACACAATTTTAAATGGTGAAAATTCAGTAGTGAAGTGCACACTATGATTATATGCAAACTCTATAAATGGCAAACAATCTTCCCAATTCTTTAAGGTCTTTTGAATGACAACACACAAAAGTTACGTTAAGGTCCTATTAAATACTTCGGTTTGTCCATCTGTTTGGGGGTGACAAGTAGTTGAAAACAATAGTTTAGTATCCATTTTTCCCCATAACACCTTCCAAAAATAGCTAAGGAACTTAACATCTCTATCAGAAACAATGCTCTTAGGGACCCCGCGAAGTCGTACTATCTCCCTAAAGAACAAATCAGCAATATTAGTTGCATCATCAGTTTTATGACATAGAATGAAATGTGACATCTTTGAAAACCTATCAACAACTACAAAGATGGAATCCCTACCCCGATTTGACTTAGGTAAACTCAAGATGAAGTCCATCAAAATATCTACCTAAGGTTCTTCCAGCATAGGCAAAGGGGTATACAAGCCATGCGGTTGAGTCCTAGACTTTGCTTTCCTACAAGTTATGCATTTATCATATATGTGTTGCACATCTTTTTTTATTTTAGACCAATAAAAATGCTCATGCAACATATCCAAAGTCTTAACACCACCAAAATGCCCCATTAACCCGCCTCCATGTACTTCACGTACAAGCAATTCATGCATAGAACTTAATGGAACACATAAACGACCCTGTTTGAACAAATATCCATTAAGTCTATAAAACTTTCCAAAAGCTAAAGTTTTGCAAACATTGTAAACGTTAGCAAAATCACTATCATCCTTGTACAATTCTTTCATGTATTCAAATCCTAAAAATCTAGCATCCAAAATAGATAAAAGAACATACCTGCGTGAAACGTAATTTGGTGTAGGCCAATCTGGGATGGCTTTAACTTTCTCCTTGTCCATCTCAATACCCTATACAGTAACAACATAGCCAAGAAACGTAATTTTTCCAATGCAAAAGGTACACTTCTTAAGATTAGCATATAATTGCTCACTACACAACACACTAAGTACATTACGTAAATGATCAAGACGCTCATTTAAGTTCTTGCTATTGATCAAAATGTCATCAAAATACACAACAACAAACTTACCTATAAATGCACGCAAGACATGATTCATTAAACGCATAAACGTGCTAGGCGCATTTGTAAGTCCAAACGCCATGACTAACCAGTCATATAAACCATGCTTGGTCTTAAATGCAGTTTTCCACTCATCTCCCTCTTTCATCCTAATTTGATGGTACCCACTTTTTAAGTCAATCTTAGTGAAAATACATGATCCATGTAACCATCTAACATGTCATCAAGTCTAGGAATAGGATGTCGATACTTTACCTAATACGGATTAGCCTAACACCAAGCGTAATCATGCCAACAATCCATTGGAGGTGCCAATTGGGCCAATCACAAGAGTTAGGGCTAAGAAGCTTAAAGAAGCATTGAATGGGTTTGTTCAGAACATATGGAACAAAATGGACCCAGAGGGGCTTGGGACATTTAAAGAGCACGACGGACAACCTTTAATTCATTTAGTTCAGGTCCAAGCAGAGCCCAATTCATGTGGAACAAGGGGTTGATGTGTCCGGCCCAATACCAGCCTTGTTAGGCTTGTCTTTTTCTAATACTACAAGGATAAAGAATTAGCAATTTATTCCAGGAAGTTGGCCATATCTTATTCCTAAAGAGGGGAGGACTATTTAATGCTTTTTCTCACTTAGGAAGGAAAGTAATTAAATAAGCAACATAAATTTTTCAAATCAGATTTTTCCAATTTTGTTTGGGACTTCTCAATGGTGACAAATCTGATTCTAGCTTATTTAGGATGGTATTTTCAGATTTTTAGTATTTTAGTATTTTCATATTAGTTTTTGGGTTATTATTACTTATTTGGGTCAATTGTAAGTGGGCTTCATATAAGTCCACCTAAGGGAGGTCCATTAGGGTTTCTTTAAGTTCAAATTCATTATAAATGAAGGCATAACCAAACATGTAAAGGTACGCAATTTTTAGATCAATAAAACTTCTTTGCTACACTCATTGTGTGTTGGTGGGATAATCTCCCTTTCTTGATTCTTTAAAGAACTGAAAACGACATATTGAAGAACAACTATCTTTGTGGTGTCATCCTTATGCTTCTCGTTCATGAATTAATATTTTATTGTGTGGGGGTTTTCTGTTTTCAATAGTGCTGGTGCCTAGGTACAAGTTATCTTGGTGTCACACCTATCAAACGTGATTTACATGGCTTTCTAGAAATTGCCACCTTTACGTGTGGGTTACATGGCCATGTGATCACGAGGTTTACATCATTTGGTATCAAAGCTTGACTCCATTAATCAGGTTGATACGATCCAAGTAAGGTCAAATTTGGATTTTGATGTAAAATATGCAGCTATCCAGTTTTACGGCAAGGGTTATAATTCTCAATCAGACTGTTGATCGAGCTGAAATTTCACGTGGAGTCTCTTGACATACTGTATTACCTTGGGTTAAACTTTCAAATCAATCAGAGCTCTGGAAGGCATCTCAATATGGGTTAAGGTCGTATTCCTTAACCAGCGTCTTCGTAGCATCTATCTTAACACAAACTCTTGCATAGGTAAGCCTTTATCCATTCTGCTTTCATACAACTACTGATGATAGATGGTTGTTAACCTCTTTTCACCTATTAGACTCAACTGCTCAAATTTCAACTTTTCCTGCTCCAATTCTTCTAGTTTGGTATCTGTTATAACACTTAATGATAGAATTTTCACTTTTAAAGACATTATTGCTTCCATCTCAAATACTAAATAATACTAAGGGGTTGTACTTATAGAAATTCTAACGGTGATATGCTATGCATGAAGTGCATATGGAAGCATTTCATTCCAATCTTTATATGTGATCACAATTTCTAGATGATCTTTTTTGATTTTTTTGTTAGCTGTATCAATAACACCATATTCACCTTGGTTATGTGGGGTTTTCATTTGTAATAGTGTTAATGTCTAGGTTTAAGTTATCTTTATGTCAGACTCATATCAAACCTAATTTACTTGAATTTCTAGAATTGATGTCTTTGGGTGTGGGTTATATGATTATGTAATTAGAAGGTTCACATCATTAACTTGGACAAATACGAAAACAAATTTTCTTCTTTAGTGTTAGTTTGATTACTTTCCTTCCTAGGCTAGGAAAAACGTTGAAGTAATCATTCCCTCTTTTTTTTTGGTAAGTTGACATATGTATTAAAAGAAAAAGATATAAAGATTATAAGGGGCATACCCTAAATTTACAATGAGAACAAAAACGTAAAACAACAGATGGCTAAAGGCTAGCCACCAAATAGAAATTTGAGACCTAACTTGATTCGTTAGGAAAACCATTATAACCAACTAAATATCAAATGAAGAATCTATGTTATTGACCCTCCAATCTCTTTGGATCCTTTTGTTTTTATCTGTTGGTAGAATGTTCCTCATCAAATCAAGCTTATTGTGAATAATACATTCGATTTAATCAAAGACTAAATTTTGAGTTCTAGAGATTCCTGCAAAGGTCCTTACATTCCATTCTTGCTAGATATGATACACTATAGCTGCAAAACTGAGTTTACGAGAAAACGTAATCATTCCCTCTTAGGAATCATATATCCACAAATCTTTCGTGATTGTTTAGGAAAATAAATTGTAGACCTTTTATCCTTGTATCATTAGGAAAAACTAGCCTAACAAGGTTTGTATAGGGTTGGACACATTAGCCCTTTGTTCCATATGAATTGGGCTTTTATCGGACCTAAATTAAATTATTTAGAGGTTGTCCTAAATGCTCCTTAGATGTCCTACTACTCTAGGTCCATTTGCTCCATAAAATTTTATACAAGCCCATTTAATGCTTTTTTAAGCTTCTTTACCCTAGCTCTTGTAATTAGCCTAGTTAGCACCTCCAAAGGGTCGTTGACATGATTTTGCTTAGTGTTGGGCTAATCCTTATCATTCCCTCTCTCATCAAAAGGATTCGACCTTGAATCATCATGATGTGAATTTCAAGATCACGTGGTCATGCAACCCCCGCCCAAATGCACCAATACATGGAAAGCCAAGTAAATTAAGTTTAATAGGAGTGTGATATAAAAATAACTTATAGATAGATACTAATATTATTCGAAACTAAAAACTTTTTTTTTTTGGTAAGTTGATATATATATTAAAGGAAAACAATACAAAGATTATAAGGGGCATACCCCAGATTTACAATGAGAGTAGAAACATAAAACAACAGATGGCTACATGCTAGCCACCGAACTGAAAACTCAAGACCTAACTTGATTCGCTAGGAAAACCAATACAACCAGCTAAATATCAAATGAAGAATCTATGTTATTAACCCTCCAAGCTCGTTGGATCCTTTTATTTTCATCTGTTGGTAGAACGTTCCTCATCAAATCAAGCTTATCACGGATGATACATTCGATTTGATGAAAGACCAAATTCTGAGTTCTAGATATNATTGTCACCAAGTCAAGAGTTGGCCACCTACTCATCAAATCAATAGTTCCAAATTTTGGCCTATAAAAGGAGGCATTTGCCTTGTATTTAGGCATCTTAGTGTTCAGATCAAGATCATGCTCTTGTTCTCTCTTTGTATTTTTTGTATTGTTTATGCTTTGCTTTCATTAATATCAAGTTTATGCCTTTCATTTCTTTTCTTTTGCTAATGCGAACCTCGTGATCACATGGTCACGCAACCCACACGCAAAGACGCCAATTCCTAGAAAGCCATGTAAATCAGGTTTGATAGGTGTGTGGCACAAAGATAACTTGCATCTAGACACCAACACTATTGAAAGCAGAAAACCCCCACCCAACGAATATTGATTTGCGAATGAGAAGTATAAGGATGACACCACGAAGAAAGTTGTTCTTCGATAATTCCTTTTCAGTTCTTTAGAGAATCATGGAAGGGAGATTATTCCACCAACACACAATAAGAGCAGCAAAGAAGTTTTATGGATCTGAAAATTGCGTAACCTTTACATGTTTGGTTATACCTCTATTTATACTGAATTTGAACTTAAAGAAACCCTAATGGACCTCCCTTAGGTGGACTTATATGAAGCCCACTTACAATTGAACCAATAAGTAATAATAACCCAAAAACTAAGAAGAAAATTCTAAAAATACTAAAAATCCGAAAATACCATCCTAAATAAGCTAGAATCAAATTTGTCACCCTTTGATGTCCTTGATTAGCTTGGAATTTCTTGTTTAACTTGGACAAATAAGAAAACAAATTTCATCCTTTGTTGCTGATTTAATTACTTTCCTTCCTTAGTGAGGAAAAACACTAAATAGTCCTCCCCTCTTTAGGAATAAGATATGGCCAACTTCCTTAGTTAGAAGAATAAACTGTTGACTCCGGCAAAAACAGCATGATACCAATGAAACTGAGATCAAGTCAAAGTCCCTATTAAAGAAATTACAGCAGTACGACCAGCTGCTACAGGCGGCAAAGTTTGTGCTGAAGCTATGGCTGAGCATTTGGTGTTGATTTCACCTGTCCCTCTTGATTTAAACTGGTTACCTGTGTGCTTGTAGTTAGATCCGGCACACGAAAAAAAGCTTAATGGATTTGATTTCACCTGCCCCTCTTGATTTGACTCTTTAATGCTATCCGCTACCAATCAGACAGGTTAGGAGGGTCTACTTCGTGGGCTGGTCATATGGACAAATTGGAAATATGTATTCAAGAAGCGAAAGTGGATGATCTTCGATATTTAGGCCTGCATTACACTTGGTCGAATCAATGTCCTAAGAATCTGATTATACGAAAACTAGATATAGTACTTGTCAATAAGAAATGGAATCTGAACTTTCCATTTTTGAAAGCGAGATTTTTGCCATTGGGTATAGTACCTAGCTAGGGGGATCAGAATACTTGCTATTTTCACAAATCAGTAAATGGCAGACAACATAAAAATAAGTTTCTTTCACTTACAAAGGATGATGGAGAGGTTGTTGAAGGACATGAGGCGGTTAAATCAAAAGTAATTGCGTATTTTAAGCGTGTGTTAAGAGTGGATTAGATGCCTAGGGTTTTGAATGAGGAAGAGATGGAATTGGCAATTAACTTGAAACTGTCTTCGACGAACAACATGTATTAGTGCAAAATGTAACAAGGGAGGAGATTAAGCATGCTATGTTTAGTTTAAAGGACAATAAAGCCCCTGGTCCGAATGGATTTAACGCAGGTTTCTTCAAAAGAATGTGGCACATGGTCGAGGAAGATGTAATCAACGCTGTTAGTTCCGTCTTTCAGACTCGTAGAATGCTACATCCATTTCTCTTGTTCCTAAAGTTGCTAATCCTACGAGGTTGACAGATGTTCATCCTATATCTTGCTGCAATACCGTGTACAAATGCATTGCTAAAATTCTAGCTGGGAGAATCAAAGCTATTTTGCCATCCTTAGTAGGTCCGTATCATACTGCTTTTATCTTTGGATGGAGAATCAACAACATTCTTTTGTCTCAGGAACTAATGAAAGGCTATCATAAATCTACAAGACCTATCCATTATGCCATGAAAGTAGATCTAATGGAGGCCTATGACTCGGTTCGGTGGGATTTTGTTGACGCTATGTTAAGAAAAAAGGGATTCCCTAGAACAGTCATTTATTGGATCATGGTTTGTGTTATATCATGTCAATTCTCTATCAATGTCAATAGTGAGCTTCCAGGTTATTTTCAAGGGGGGAGAGGGCTGAGACAAGGGGATCCACTTTCTCTATATTTGTTTGTCCTATGTATGGAAATCCTTTCAGGGCTATTCTGCAAGATGAGTGCCAACCAAAACCTCAAGTTCTACTGGAGATGCAAGAAGGACAACATTTCTCAACTTTGTTTTGCTGACGACTTGATGATTTTTAGCAAAGGAGATGCAAACTCAATTCGTATGATCAAAACTGTGCTCATAAAGTTTCAAGATCTATCACGTCTGTATCCAAATCCAAATAAAATGACATCTTTTTAGGCGGTGTGTTAAATGCTGAGAGGGAATAAATTATTCGTATTCTTGGGTTTACAGAAGCGGAGCTCCCTATGAAATATTTGGGAGTGCCTCTTATTTCGTCCAGACTAAAGGCAGTTTATTGTAAGGGCCTCGTGGATTGAATCACCTCTAAAGTTCGACATTGGACTTGTAGAACACTCTCGTATGTAGGACGAGTACAACTGATTAATTCTGTTTTATTTTGCATCCACGTTTATTGAGCATCTCTCTTCCTCTTACCTGGGTATGTCATAAAAAATATGGAGCAAATTATGAGATCCTTTCTTAAGACAGGTTCAGATATGAGAACTACTGGGGCTAAAATGGCTTGGGATCAGGTATGTCTTCCAAAAAAGGGGGGGCTAGGAATAAAAAGGATAACAGAATGGAACAAGATTGCTTTGTTGAAACACATTTGAAACCTATGCAATGACTCAGTTGGCTCAATCTGGTGTACTTGGATCAGATCTAATCTGTTGTGAGATAGGAATTTCTAGACAATCAAGACGCCAGAGAATTGCTCTTCGGTATGGGGAAATGATACGATCCAAGCAAGGTCAAATTTGGATTTTGATGTAAAATGTGCTATCCAGTTTTACGGCAACAATCATAATTCTCAATTAGGATGTTGGATCGAGCTAAAATTTTACATGGAGTCTCCTCACATATCGTATTCCCTTGGGTTAAACTTCTAGATCAATCAGAGCATGGGAAGGTATTTCATTATGGGTTAACAGAGGCTGTACGAATTTCATTATTTACTTCCTTTTGACTTGTGGATTTCCTTTTTGTTCAGGATTCTTTTCCTAAGAGGGTGTGCCACTTATTTTGAAAATTTTCTAATTCCATAAGGATTTTTAATGAACTGCAATAAAATCTCCAAGTGTGGCAAGGATTCATTAATGTTTCAGAATCCTTTTGTTACAAGGATTCCATATTCACCCTAGCTACAACAGGAAAGAAGACTTCAGAATAAATTTTACTTTGAAATCAGATTTCCTAGTCCATTTGGGACTTATTAATGGTGAAAAATCCGATTCTAGCTTATTTAGGATGGTAATTCTTGGATTTTTAGTATTTTCTTCTTAGTTTTTAGGCTAATATTACTTATTTGGGTCAATTGTAAGTGGGCCGAACATAAGTCCACCTAAGGGGCGTCCATTAGGGTTACTTAAAGTCTAGTTACTATAAACAAAGGCATAACTACAAATGTAAAAAAAGACTATTTTAGATTGATAAAACTTCTTGTTTGCCGCGCTTTGTGTGTGTATGTGTTGGTGAGGTAATCTCTCTTCCATAGTTCTTTAATGAACTGAAAAACAACTTATTAAAGAACAACTGTCTTTGTGGCATCATCCTTATACTTCTCGTTCGCGAATCAATATTTGTTGGGTGGGGGTTTTCCGTTTTCAATAGTATTGGTGCCTAGGTACAAGTTATCTTTGAGTTCTAGAGATTCCTGTAAAGGTCCTTGCATTCCGTTCTTGCCAG
Organism: Populus ilicifolia; assembly: GCA_015708895.1. Lineage (NCBI taxonomy): Eukaryota > Viridiplantae > Streptophyta > Magnoliopsida > Malpighiales > Salicaceae > Populus > Populus ilicifolia. The sequence goes on from SRLM01002945.1 coordinate 51,820, forward strand.
ATATGATACACTATAGCTGCGAAACTAAGTTTATGAGAAAAATTGACGAAACTTTTGCAATGCCAAGTGATAGTGGCCCATCGAATCCATCCATCCCATCCTTTTGTCATTCTTGGAATATTGACTCTATCACAAACAGCCCACCAGATTGCTTTAGTATAGGAGCATTCAAAAAAGTGGTTGTGATCTTCACTGTTGCGGAGACAGAGTGAGCATTGATCTAACCAACTTTCTTACTTAATTACAAGAATAAATTGCTGACTTTCTATTCTTGTAGCATTAGGAAAAGATAAGCCTAACAAGGGTGGTGATACAATCCAAGCAAGGTCGAATTTGGATTTTGATGTAAAATGTGTAACTATTTAGTTTTATGACAACAGTCATAATTCTCAATCGGACTGTTGGATGGAGCTGACATTTTACATTGAGTCTTCTGACATGTTGTATTATCTTGGGTTAAACTTTCAGATCAATCAGAGCTTAGGAAGGCATCTCAATATGGATCAACAGAGGCTGTAGGAATTTTGTTACTTACTTCCTTTTGACTTGTAGACTTTCTATTTAGCTAGGATTCTTTTTCTAAAAGGATGTGCCAACTTATTTTGAGAATTTTCTAATTCCACAAGGACCTTTAATGAGCTGCAATAAAATCTTCAAGTGTGGCAAGGATTCATTAATGTTTCAGAATCCTTTTCTTACAAGGGTTCCTTAATCACCCTAGCTATAAAAGGAAAGAAGACTTCAGAATAAATTTTACTTTCAAATCAGATTTCCTAGTCTATTTGGAACTTCTTAATGGTGACAAATCTGATTCTAGCTTATATAGGATTGTAATTTTTGGATTTTTAGTATTTTCTTCATATTTTTTAGGTTACTATTATTTATTTGGGTAAATTGTAAGTGGGCCAAATATAAGCCCACCTAAAGGGGGTCAATAAGGGTTTCTTTAAGTCTAGAGTCACTACAAATAGAGGCATAACCACACATGTAAGGAGGAATTCAAATTAATAAAACTTCTTGTTTGCCGCACTTTGTATGTGTGTGTGTGTGTGTGTGTGTGTATTGGTGAGATAATCTCCCTTTCATGGTTCTCTAATGAACAGAAAATAACTTATCAAATAACAACTGTCTTCTTGGCATCATTCTTATACTTCTTGTTCACAAATCAATATTCGTTGGGTGGGGGTTTTCTGTTTCAAATAGTGTTGGTGCCTAGGTACAAGTTATCCAATGTTATGTCACATTCCTATCAAACCTGATTCACTTGGCTTTCTGGGAATTGGTGTCTTTGCGTGTGGGTTGCGTGACCATATAATCATGAGGTTCGCATCAGGTGGTATTCTGCCGGATACTTTAGCCACTTGTTCCACACAAATTGGGCTCTTCTTGGACCTAAATTAAATGAATTAAAGGCTTTCCTTCATGTTCCTTAAATATCCCAAGCCCCTTTATAGGTCCACTTTGGTATATATGTTTTGAGCAAACCTATTCAATGCTTCTTTGCTCTAGCTCTTGTAATTAGCTTAATTGATACCTCCAAAGGGTCGTGAACATGATTACGCTTGGTGTTTTTTTTTTTTTGGTAAGTTGATGTATATATTAAAGGAAAACAATACAAAGATTATAAGGGGCATACCCCAGATTTACAATGAGAGTAGAAACATAAAACAACAGATGGCTACATGCTAGCCACCGAACTGAAAACTCAAGACCTAACTTGATTCGCTAGGAAAACCAATACAACCAGCTAAATATCAAATGAAGAATCTATGTTATTAACCCTCCAAGCTCGTTGGATCCTTTTATTTTCATCTGTTGGTAGAACGTTCCTCATCAAATCAAGCTTATCACGGATGATACATTCGATTTGATGAAAGACCAAATTCTGAGTTCTAGATATTCCAGCAAAGGTCCTTGCATTCCTTTCTTGCCAGATATGATACACTGTAGCTGCAAAACTGAGTTTACGAGAAAAATTGACGAAACTTTTGCCATGCCAAGTGACA
>SRLM01002945.1:53848-65857 GCA_015708895.1 Populus ilicifolia
ACCTAAGGGAGGTCCATTAGGGTTTCTTTAAGTTCAAATTCAGTATAAATAAAGGCATAACCAAACATGTAAAGGTTACGCAATTTTCAAATCAATAAAACTTCTTTGCTGCACTTATTGTGTGTTGGTGGGATAATCTCCCTTCCTTGGTTCTTTAAAGAACTGATAACGACTTATCGAAGAACAACTGTCTTCGTGGTATCATCCGTATACTTCTTGTTCACGAATCAATATTCATTGGGTGGGGGTTTCTGTTTTCAATAGTGTTGGTGCCTAGGTACAAGTTATCTTTGTGTCACACTCCTATCAGATTTACTTGATCATGCGAACCTTGTGATCACATGGTCACGCAACCTAGACGCAAAGACATCAATTCCTAAAAAGCCATGTAAATCAGGTTTGATAGGGGTGTGATACAAAGATAACTTATACCTAGGCACCAACACTATTGAAAACAGAAACCCCCACCCAATGAATATTGATTCGTGAACAAGAAGTATAAGGATGATACCACGAAGACAGTTGTTCTTCGATAAGTCGTTATCAGTTCTTTAAAGAACCAAGGAAGGGAGATTATCCCACCAATACACAATAAGTGCAGCAAAGAAGTTTTATTGATTTGAAAATTGCGTAACCTTTACATGTTTGGTTATGCCTTTATTTATACTGAATTTGAACTTAAAGAAACCCTAATGGACCTCCCTTGGTGGACTTATATGAAGCCCACTTACAATTGACCCAAATAAGTAATAATAACCCAAAAACTAAGAAGAAAATTCTAAAAATACTAAAAATCCGAAAATACCATCCTAAATAAGCTAGAATCAGATTTATCACCCTTGAGAAGTACCAAACAAAATTGGAAAAATCTGATTTGGATAATTTGTGTTCTTGATTTAATTACTTTCCTTTCTAAGTGACGAAAAGCATTAAATAGTCTCCCCTCTTTAGAAATAAGATACGACTAACTTCCTAGAATAAATTGTTGATTCTTTATCCTTTTAGTATTAGAAAAAGACAAGCCTAACAAGGCTGGTATTGGGCCGGACACATCAACCCCTTGTTCCACATGAATTGGGCTCTTCTTGGACCTGAACTAAATGAATTAAAGGTTGTCCTTCATGCTCCTTAAATGTCCCAAGCCCCTCTAGGTCCATTTTGTTCCATATGTTCTGAACAAGCCCATTCAATGCTTGCTTCTTAGCCCTAACTCTTGTGATTGGCCCAATTGGCATCTATAATGGGTTGTTGGCATGATTATGCTTGATATTACGCTGATCCGCATCACTTGAGTTTTTGGGAATTTGTGTATTTGCGTGGAGGTTGTGTGACCACGTTATCATGAGGCTCGCATCAGTATACATTTATCATGTATGTATTGCACATCTTTTTTCATTATAATGTAACAGTACCCACTCTTTAAGTTAATTTTAGAGAAAATACATAATTCATGTAACTCATCTAGCATGTTAGCAAGCCTAGGAATAGGATTTCGATATTTAATATTATGTTGTTGATGGCACGACAATCAACACACATCCTCCTTGTTCTATCCTTTTCAGGCACAAGTAAGAATGGCACAGCATAAGGGCTCATGCTCTCATGAATATACCCCTTCATCGTTAACTTATCCACTTGTTTACAAAGCTCCTTTTTCTCCTCAAGTTTGCTTCTATAAGCTGGAAGGTTAGGAATCGAAGCTCCGATGATGTAAAACTCGTGATCATTGGTCACGCAACCCACAATTAAGATTGAGATCTGATCCCGAAAAGCTGAAATAGGTCTGATACAAGTGTGATGTAATGGAAACTTGTCTCAAGGAACCAACACTATTGGATTGAGTAGAATGATGTCACGAAACCATTTAATCTTCGAGAAGCAAGATTCAGCTTGTTCTAGAACTGAAGAATGCAAGAATACTTTTTTTTTTGGTAAGTTGATGTATATATTAAAGAAAAACAATACAAAGATTATAAGGGGCATACCCCAGATTTACAATGAGAGTAGAAACATAAAACAACAGATGGCTACATGCTAGCCACCGAACTGAAAACTCAAGACCTAACATGATTCGCTAGGAAAACCAATACAACCAGCTAAATATCAAATGAAGAATCTATGTTATTAACCCTCCAAGCTCGTTGGATCCTTTTATTTTCATCTGTTGGTAGAACGTTCCTCATCAAATCAAGCTTATCACGGATGATAAATTCGATTTGATGAAAGACCAAATTCTGAGTTCTAGATATTCCAGCAAAGGTCCTTGCATTCCTTTCTTGCCAGATATGATACACTGTAGCTGCAAAACCAAGTTTACGAGAAAAATTGACGAAACTTTTGCCATGCCAAGTGACAGTGGCCCATCGAATCCATTCATCCCATCCTTTTGTCATTCTTGGAATGTTGCATCTGTCACAAACATCCCACCAGATCGCTTTAGTATAGGAGCATTCAAAGAACAAGTGGTTGTGATCTTCGTTGTTATGGAGACAGAGTGAGCATCTATTGGGACCATGTATACCAAATCGATGAAGTCTATCTTGGGTTGTGAGTTTCTGTTGGACAGCCATCCATAGAAGAAACGAATGTCTTGGAACAGCATTCTTGAACCACACAATGTCATGCCATTCGACTATCGTATGATGAAATCTTAGTTGTTCCCAAGCTATTTTGATCGAGAATCTGTGATTTGGTGAATCCAGCCAAACAATCTCATCATTTTTCCCTATCATAGGATTAGAATTGGAAGGAATAGCTTCTACAATGGGGTGCCAGCCAATAGCGTGAGTGGTAGGAATTTTCCATTTTGAGTTATGAATCAGCATATTGACCTTCGCGTTCTTTTCCATACCTGAATCATAGATGAATCTATCGCCATAAGAATCTGCGAGCGGGCTGTTAGGATGCCAATTGTCAAACCATAGAGAAGTTGTCCTGCCATCCCCTATGATGTACTTCATCTTCGGCCATGCTAAGGATCTGAGCTTTAGAATCTTTCTCCATGCCCAAGAGCAATTCTGTGGCGTCCTGATTGTCCAGAAATTCCTACCTCGCAACAGATTACATCTGATCCAAGTAGACCAGATTGAGCCATCTGAGTCATTGCATAGGTTCCAAATGTGTTTCAACAAAGCAATCTTGTTCCATTCTGTTATCCTTTTTATTCCTAGCCCACCCTCCTTTTTTGGAAGACATACCTGATCCCAAGCCACTTTAGCCCCAGTAGTTCTCATATCTGAACCTGACCAAAGAAAGGATCTCATAATTTGCTCCACACTTTTTATGACTTGCCCAGGTAAGATGAAGAGAGATGCCCAATAGACCTGGATGGAAAATAAAACTGAATTAATCAGTTGTACTCGTCCTGCATACGATAGTGTTCTACAAGTCCAATGTCGAACTTTAGAGGTGATTCGATCCACGAGACCCTTACAATAAACAGCCTTTAGTCTGGACGAGATAAGAGGCACTCCCAAATATTTCATAGGGAGCTCTCCCTCTGCAAACCCAAGAACATGAATAATCTCTTCCCTCTCAGCATTTAACACACCGCTTAAGAAGATGTCACTTTTATTTGGATTTGGATACAGACCTGATAGATCTTGAAACTTTGTGAGCACAGTTTTGATCATACGAATTGAGTGTACATCTCCTTTGCTAAAAATCATCAAGTCATCAGCAAAACAAAGATGAGAAATGTTGTCCTTCTTGCATCTCCAGTGGAACTTGAAGTTTTTGTTGGCACTCATCTTGCAGAATAGCCCCGAAAGGATTTCCATACATAGGACAAACAAATATGGAGAAAGTGGATCCCCTTGTCGCAGCCCTCTCCCCCCTTGAAAATAACCTGCAAGCTCACCATTGACGTTGATAGAGAATTGACATGATGTAACACAAACCATAATCCAATCAATGACTGTTCTAGGGAATCCCATTTTTCTTAACGTAGCGTCAACGAAATCCCACCGAACCGAGTCATAGGCCTTCATCAGGTCTACTTTCATAGCACAACGGGCAGAAGTAACTATTACCAAAGCTGCTGAAATTGTATCTTACATAAGTTTAAATATAGTTCTTGAAAAATTAACCCTAATGGACCCCTTATATGCGATACACTCAATATTGACCAAAACCCTAAATTGAAAAGCTCATAACCTGATCCAAACAAGTCTTAGATCCTATCTCAAAGCAATGTTTTAATTAAGCCCAAATATTAAAAAAGATAATAATAAAAATAACTAATATGTCATTAAATACCACCAGCCCTGATTTCCCTGTATAGATATGATGAATAAGAAATACTTAGAAGAAAATGATTCTGAAACATTAATGAATCCTTGCCATACTTGGAGATTATATTGCAGTTTAATAAAGATCCTTAGAGGAGTTTCCAAAACCAGTTGCTATATCCTTAGAGGAGAAGAATCCTAACCAAATAGGAATTCCATAAATCAATTGTAAATAAATAACAAAATTCATATAGCCTATGTTTACCAGTATTGTGGTGCATTACCAAACTTTGATTCATCTAAAATTTTAACCCATAGTAGAAAAACATGTCTAGAGAGTCCACACAAAAGTTTAGCCTGATCCAAAAGTCAGACTAATAGTTATAACTGTTGTTGTAAATTTGGAATGTTGCACTTTTTATGCCAAAATCCGAATCTAATCTTAATTGGGTTGTATCACAAGGTTGAACCATATCATCTAGGCACAATGTCTATCTGGTGCTCAATCCCTCTTAATGGTGGTAATCCATTAGGGATGTCTTTAGGGAATACAATGTCAAACTTGATGTGAACCTTATGATCACATGGTCACGCAACCCACACACAAAGATACCAATTCCCAAAAAGCCAAGTAAATCAGGTTTGATAGGAGTGTGACACAAAGATAATTTGTACCTAGGCACCAGCACTATTGAAAACAGAAAACTCTCACCCAACGAATATTGATTCGCGAACAAGAAGTATAATGATGATGCCACAAAGACAGTTATTTTTTGATAAGTTATTTTTCAGTTCATTAGAGAACCATGGAATGAAGATTATCTCACCAACACACACACACACAAAGTGTGGCAAACAAGAAGTTTTATTAAGCTGCATTGTCTTACTTTACATGTTTGGTTATGCCTCTATTTATAATGATTCTAGACTTAAAAAAACCCTAATGGACCCCCCTTAAGTGGACTTATATGTAGCCCACTTATAATTAACCCAAATAAGTTATAATAACCCAAAGACTAAGAAGAAAATAATAAAAATATAAAAATCCGAAATTACTATCCTAAATATGCTAAAGTCAGATTTGTCACCATTAAGAAGTGCCAAATAGACTAGAAAATCTGATTTGAAGGTAGAATGTATTCTAAAGTTTGTTTTTCTTTTATAGCTCGAATGAATAAGGAATCCTTGTAAAAGAAGGATTTTGAAATAATTATAAATCCTTCTTACACTTGGAAACTATATTGCAGCCCATTAAATATCCTTGTAGAATGAGTATATTTTCAAAATAAGTTGTCACATTCTTTTAGGAAAAGAATCCTAGCCAAATAGAAAGTCCACAAGTCAAAAGGAAGTAAATAACAAAATTCATATAGCTTTTATTGACCCCTATTGAGATGCCTTTCTGAATGCTGATTGACTTGAAATTTTAACCCAAGATAATACAATATGTCAGGAGACTCCATGTAATATTTCAGCTCAATTCAATGGTCGGATTGAGAATTATGACTGTTATAGTAAAACTAAATAGTTGCACATTTTACATCAAAATCCCAATTTAACTTTGCTTGGATCGTATCAAAACTCCAACAATAAGGAAATAGCCATACTTGGAATAGCATAATCAAGATCATTAGAGGTCAAATAAGCCTCATACTTGTATCATTGGTTTGTTAGTGAAAAATATAGATTTGATTTGAGCTCTTTTTGCATAAAAATTACATTATTTCTTCAATTTTACCACACTATTATCATCATATGGGTTAGTCACTCTTCAAGTCTTACCTCCATTCCTAATCTCTTTAATTAATGATTTAGCTTAGATAACATAGATTCTTCATGTGATATTTAGTTGGCTGTATTGCTTTCCTTAACTAATCTAGTTAGGTCTTAGTTTTCTGTTCGGTGGCTGGCTTGTAGCCATTTGTTGTTTTACGTTTCTATTCTCAATATAAATCTGGGGCATGCCTCTTATAATCTTTGCATCCTTTTCTTTTAATACATACATCAACTTATAAAAAAAAAAAGAATTTAGATGGTCTTCTCTCAACATTATCCTCACTAGGATGAATAAGGAATCCTTATAAGAAAAGGACTCTGAAACATTAATGAATCATTAACATTTTTGGAAATTATTTTTCAACAAATTCAAGATTCTTGTGGAACTAGAAAAATCCCAAAACAAGCTGTCACATCCTCTTAAGCAAATGATCCGTGCAAAATAAAAAGTCCAAAACTCAAAAGGAAGTAAATAAAAATATTTTTACAATCTCTGTTGGCTAGTATTATGATGCCTTTCCGCACTCTTATTAACTTGAAAGTTTAACTGCAACTAGGACAACATGTCATGAGACTTCACATAAAGGTTCAACCCGATCTAACAGTTGGATTGAGAATTATGATTGTTGCTGTAAAATTAGATAGTTACATATTTTACATCAAAATCTGAATTTGACATTGCCTGGATCGTATTATTTCCTTTCTCTTCAAGATGATTCATCCTCAAATCACCAACAAGTTGAATGAACAATTCCTTAGCCTCCTTTTGTAGCCTTTGTAGTTCTTTTCTTGCCAACAATTGTCGCCAACTTTGGATGAAAATGGCAATTGTTTTATTTGATATATTATCATTGCAACATTTTTTCTCCTCTTTCTGAAGTTTGTTGGGCATTGACTGTTACTGTTTACATATCAAGTTCTTGCTTCATCTCCCCTAGAATACAGGACAGACTCTTTGATTTTTTTTAGAACACTATTCCCTTTATTTCTCTCCCTTTGGTACCATCTCTCCTTTTGAACCCTCATTTTCTTTTGCCATAACACCACATCAAAAATACATGAAATCCCTTCAGTTTCTAGGCTGCAAAAAACTTCCTGATAGCCTACAGTCTCATCTTTAAAAATCCCCATCACCAAATCATCAATGTCCTCCTCAAAATTCAAATAATCAGCCCACCTTGGCATTTCGGCCCCATTTCCATTGTTTGATTTTGGTTCAACACCAACCTTTTTACATCTTGGGTACATGTTCCAACCACGTTACCATGTTTTCCCACCTTCTCAAGCCTAAGCACAACTTATCTTTGTGTCATACTTTAATAAAACCTGATTTACTTGGCTTTCTAAGAATTGATGACTTTGCATGTGGGTTGAGTGACCATATATGATCACAAGGTTCAAATCATTATATTATACTTATTTGAAATACCATTAGTAGATCCTCTAACATTGACAACTGTTTTTATTATTGTTTAATCTACACATTAATTTTACATTTCAAAGTCCTTTCTAACTCACCATCATCATCATCATCATTTTTTATAATTTATATAGTGAACCTCCCTATGGTTTTATCCCAATCTTGTCGAGTTATCTATTACTTTGACACTCCTACACTTAGGAGAAAACATTAATCTTTCGGTCATGTTAGGATCTAAAGGATGTTTGGATCATGTTATAAGCTTTTCAGTTTAGGGTTCTTGGGTCAATTATGTATGTGGGTGTTAGTTCAGTCCGCATGGGTAGATCAAATCGAATGTATCATCCGTGATAAGCTTGATTTAATGAGGAATGTTCTACCAACTACGAAAACAAAAGGATCCAAAAGGATCCAAAGAGCTTATCACGGATGACTTTATTTAGCTGGTTATATTGGTTTCCCTAACGAATCTAGTTAGGTCTTAGTTTTCTGCTTGGTGGCGAGCTTGTAGCCATCTGTTGTTTTACTTTTTTGTTCTCATTGTAAATCTAGGGTTTGCCCCTTATAATCTTTGTATCTTCTTCTTTTAATACATACGTCAACTTATAAAAAAAATTATAATTGGATTACATTGTGAAGGTTATTGACTTTGATTTTGTTGATTTTAGTTCCTAAAGAACCAAAAGAAAACAAATTGTGAGGTAAAAGGTGCAGTGAACCTATTAGAACGAAAAACCTTGATTTTTGTGTGAAACACGAAAGGTATGAGGATATATTTTGTTCTGCTAACCAAATTTTACAGATTACAAAAATACTAAAAACAACAAATCGCTGACACAAAATGTTAATGCCACTTTCCACTTATGAGTGCCAGCAACTCGAGCTCTTGTCTAGGAAGTACAAGGATATGAAAGATGAGGTAAATTCAGTGCAGCAACAAAATAGTGGAGTTGGTCGCCTAGGAAATACGGTCTGTAGGGTTGTATGGAATGTCTAATCTTATTTTGAGAAGTTTTTTGATGAAATTTGTGGTCAATCAGAGTTCAGGAAGCCACCACAATACTGGTAAACAAAGGCTTAATGAATTTTGTTATTTACTTCCATTTGACTTCTAGTCTTCCTATTTGGTTGAGATACTTTTCCTACAAGGATGTGGCAGCTGGTATTGGGAATTTTCTACTTTCACAAGGATCTTTAATGAGCTGTAATATAATCTCCAAGTGTGGCAATGATTCATTAATGTTTTAGAATCCTTTTCTGATAAGGATTCCTTATTCATCCTAGCTACACAAAGAAAGAAGGGCTACTGATATTTAATGATATATTTGTTTTTTTTTTAATATTTGAGCTTAATTAAAACTTTGCTTTGAGCTAGAATCCAAGGCTTGTTTGGATCAGGTTATGATGGCCTTTTTAGTTTAGGGTTTTGGGTCAATTTTGAGTGGACCTCATATAAGTCCATAAAAAGCGATGCGGATCAACCTAACACCAAGCGTAATCATGCCAAAAACCCATTGGAGGTGCCAATTGGGCCAATCACAAGAGCTAGGGCTAAGAAGCTTAAAGAAGCATTGAATGGGCTTGTTCAAAACATATGGAACAAAATGGACCTAGAGGGGCTTGGGATATTTAAGGAGCATGAAGGACAACCTTTAATTCATTTAGTTCAGGTCCAAGAAGAGCCCAATTCATGTGGAACAAGGGGCTGATGTGTCCAGCCCAATACAAGTCTTGTTAGGCTTGTCTTTTTCTAATACTAAAAGGATACAGAATCAGCAATTTATTCTAGGAAGTTGGCCATAGCTTATTCATAAAGAGGGGAGGACTATTTAATGTTTTTCGTCACTTAGGAAGGAAAGTAATTAAATTAGCAACACAAATTTTCCAAATCAGATTTTTCCAATTTTGTTTGGGACTTCTCAAGGGTGACAAATCTGATTCTAACTTATCTAGGATGGTATTTTCGGACTTTTAGTATTTTTAGTATTTTCTTCTTAGTTTTTGGGTTATTATTACTTATTTTGGTCAATTATAAGTGGGCTTTATATAAGTCCACCTAAGAGAGGTCCATTAGGGTTTCTTTAAGTCTAGTCACTATACATAGAGGCATAACCACACATGTAAAAAAGACTATTCAGATCAATAAAACTTCTTTGCTGCACTTATTGTGTGTTGGTGGGATAATCTCCCTTCCTTGGTTCTCTAACGAACTGAAAACAACTTATCTAAGAACAACTGTCTTCGTGGCATCATCCTTATACTTCTCGTTCGCGAATCAATATTCGTTGGGTGGGGTTTTTTCTGTTTTCCATAGTGCTGGTGCCTAGGTACATGTTATCTTTGTGTCATACTTCTATCAAACCATTACATGGCTTTCCGGGAATTGGCATCTTTGTGTGTGGCTTGCGTGACCATGTGATCACGAGGTTCGCATCATTGCCTCTCCACCTTCATCATCATATGACCTATGTCCTTCAATTCCACATAATGGTTTAATTCTACAACATTTGCAATGTTTAAATTCAGCCCATTAAGAAATCTAACCAAAGTTTCTTTCCTATCATCATTCACATTGACTTGAATCAATGCAATCTCGATCTTATTGACATACAAATCCTGCAATTTCATTAGACAAGCACAACTTGCTTTCTCATCAACTCTTTCATTTCCTCTTATGTTTCTATTAGCCTTTCTCTGTTTCTCTTATTAATCACATTCTAATGCCTAATCTATAAATTTAATGACTACCAATTTCACCTTCTTCGCAAGTACAATAAAAAATCCAATCCTCCCTTTTCTTCCACTCCAAATACATCAGGATCATTTTTACCTTAAAAAAGTAGGTGTTTTTAGTTACAAAAAAATTTCTTCTATCTGAATTTGCCTCTAGTTTTATTCCCAAAATCATTTTGATTTCTAGGCTATCAGAAACCTCTTCAATGGCCTAAAACCTCTATCACTAAAAGCATCAACGTCCTCCTCAAGATCCCCGTAACCATGCACGTTGGCCTTTCAGCCCCATCGTTCCTCATATCTTGCCATTACCACATTTCTCCACCTTCTAAAGTCTATAATACCCGTTCCCTATTAGAAAATTCAGCCTCTCCATCATCTTCACCAAAGCTTAAATTTGGAACGTGATATCACCCCCTCCTGGAGGTGAGGTGTTATTCTAATCATACCTACAAAAATTACTTAGTGATATAAATATAATTAACTTGGTTAGGGGTATAAAAGAAATTTCCCAACATTGCTTGTGTTTCAATCAAAATTAGGCTTTTCCCCTCGTCTCACCTTCTTTTAGCTCTTGCGAAGTTGAATCCAACAACAAATAGAAGACCTTTGTAGAACAATACAAATAAATGTATGTGATTGAAGCAATAAAAAAAATACAAAAAACAAGCAAAAAAAAATTACGAAAATATTCTTGCGAGTAACAAGCAAATCATCCGAATTATAAGCAAAATTGAAGACTAGAATAAAATTAGTCATGAAGTATGAAAATAATTAGATCCCCAAAAATCACAATGTACAGCTGGATCAAATTCCGAGTTGAGTTGACCTAATTTACCTTTGTTTAGGTTTTTTCAATGACAGGAGCAAATAAACATCTTTTTATTAAAAAAAAATTATATTGCTGATATATTTTGGACAGTAAAAAACATAAAATAAAAAAAAATTTATATGCCACAAATTCAACAAGAAAAAAATTTCGGACACTAAGTAACAGTTTTTTTTCGGAAACAACAAGAAACAAAAATTTCAGAAGGATATTTGATTAATGGAGTCAAGTTCAAAAACCAAATGATTTAGCCTCTTGATTACATAGTCAAGAAACCTTATACATTTTTTTTTATTTCCAAAAATCTACCTAATACACTTTTCATAAGAAAGCTATTAATATTAAGACTTGAGATTCCAAACTTGGATGGACAGAAGTTATGCATTTATATAAGGCCATTTTACTATCATTACCAAACCCATAATGAAACAAGCCAAAAAAATTGAAAAATAAAATTAAAATAAAGTTTCAGAGTTGTTGCCTCAACTAACAACTCTGAAACTTTATGATACGATCCAGATAAGATTAAATTTGGATTTTGATGTAAAACGTGTATTTATCCAGTTTTACAACAATAACTATAATTCTCAATCCGACCATTGAATTGAGCTGAACTTTTATGTGGAGTCTCCTAATGTACTATTTTACTGTGGGTTAAATTTTCAAGTTAATCAGAGTTCAGAAAGATTTCTCCATACAGGTCAATAGAGGTGATATGAATTTTATTATTTACTTTCTTTTGACTTGTGGACTTTCTATTTGAGTAGGATTCTTTTTCTAAAAGGATATGACAACTTAGTTTAGAAATATACTAATTCTACAAAGATCTTTGACACGACAAAGAGATTAATGTCTTCTCCCAAGTGCAGGAGTGTCGAAGTAATAAATAACCCGGCAAGACCGGGGTCGAACCACAGGGAGGTTATTGTACAAATTATAAATAACAACAATAACAAGAACAACAACAACAATAATATTAATAACTATAATAACTATAATAATAATAATAATAATAATAATAA
>SRLM01002945.1:65949-78066 GCA_015708895.1 Populus ilicifolia
GAGATCTATAGCTCCAGATATGACCCAATTACCGAACAGTGTTCCGGTTTGGATTGCACCGACATCTCTTTTCTAAGTTTGATCATCTCTTTGCCTTTGTAATTGAAGTTCTTAAAGTCATCAATCAATCCTTTCATTTATGTGATAGGCCTGCATTTAAAATGGACATTTACCACAAATTAAAGGTATCTTATATTATTAGATAGATTATTATAAAACGTACTTTAGTTAAGGAGTTATTGATACTTTAAGTGCAAAATGATGATATAAAACCATGATAAAAATGCACTTTTGAGTACTAATCACTTAGAGTGGATTTGAACCTTCATTTGTGAATCTTTGTGTCTTTTGGTTTTATTATTGTGTTTTGCTGTTTCTTATATTTGTTTTAGAGTGTTTCAGGTTTGTTAGTGTTCGTTATTTCAAGTGATATCTTCTATGTTCTATCTTTCTACCTTTAAACATTGAGGACAATGTCTCGTTTTAGTTTAGAGGAGAGGGTAGTAGCTAAAAAAAAAACTATGTTTTCTATTTCATCAAGCATGTGCAAAATTGTTATTACTATGATGGCACAATAAGGAGAACTTTTTAGGACTCTTGAGACGCATCTTAGTAATCATTTGTAATAAGGTCTATCATAATACTTCTTAAAATATTCAGATTTACAAACTTTCACATTGTTATCACTTAATTTTGCATATATACTTATTCTTAGACCTTAATTTACACACACACTTGAACATATAATTGTGGGTTGCATATTGTATTATTACATTATTTATGTTTTTTTGTTAAAGGTAACAACCCAGGGAAAAGGATAGTATATAATTAAAAAAAGAAAAAAAATGATAATAATAAAAATATAGATAAGTTTGGTTTTGTAGCCTCCCTAACCTAAGCAATTAAGCTCGAAGGGGTGTTTTAACATCTAATACCCTAAAGTCAACTAACTTGGGAGCTATTAGCCCAACGCTTGTTACATGGGTTGGGGAGAAAAGCTTAAGGGAATCAAACATTGTACTATCTACATATCAGTATCTGTGACCGAGTTACTAAGCTCGTAAGGGTGTCTTAACACCTAATGCCCTAAGACCAACTGGTCTGGGAGTCATTAGCTAAAAGCTCGTTACATGGGTTAAAAATGCATGATGTTTTAAATTATATGTATATATATTAAAAAAAGAAAGAAAGAAAAGAAGACAAAAATAATAATCTCAACCCAAGGAAGTTAACCTTAAATATTAGAACAAAAATTTTGTTTTCTTCCAAGAAAAGCCCTATAATTATGTGTTGATACATTGAGCACAAAAAAAAGGTTTATCAATATTTTGTTAAGAGGTATTGAGCAGGTATATAAATTTAATGAGAGTTATCTGGATAGATTAATGGAAGTTAAATGATGACTACTTTGCTTCGTGGAATGTGCAAAGTATTTTTCCATTTTAATGCTTTAATTACTAGGGACTAGTAATAAGCTAGTTGGGGGGTGTGATTGATACTTAAAAGTGTATTTTTATCAAGGTTTTATATCATCATTTTGCACTTGAAGTATCAATAACTCCTTAACTAAAGCATGTTTTATAATAATATAAGATACCTTTAGTTTGTGGAAAATATTCATTTTAAATGCAAGCCTATCACATAAATAAAAGGATTGATTGATGAATTTAAGAACAGAAATTGAAATGATAAAGAGATGGCCAAATTTAGAAAAGAGATGTCGATGTAATTCAAATCGAAACACTGTTTGGTAATTGGGTCATATCTGGAGCTATAAATATCAGATTTAGGTCTACTTTATATGGATAGAAAGGTAAGACATAGGCCTACAACTTTTATATTGAGCTCAAGATCAAAAAAGGTCATTTTCAAGTCCAAATTATACAAACAACAAAGAAGCCCAAATTAGTCATCAAATCTGGAGCCCGAGCACTGTTCAGTATTTTGACCATATCTGGAGTTTAGAAGTTGAAAGGAGTTGAATTTTTTACACAAGAAAGCTAAGACAATGTCCTACAATTTTGATGCTTCAAGTGGCTCCAATTTTGACGCTATTAATGATGTTTTGGGCAGACAAGAGAAGATAAAGATTGTTACCAAGTCAAGAGTTGGCCACTTACTCACCAATTAGTCATCAAATCAATATTTTTCAATTTTGGCCTATAAAAGGAGGTATTTGCCATGCATTTAGGTATCTTGGTGTCCAGATCAAGATCATGCTCTCGTTGTATTTTTTGTAATGTTTATGCTTTGTTTACATTAATATCAAGTTTATGTCTTTCATTTCCTTTCCTTTACTTTGTTAACTCTTATCTAATTTATGTTCTTATTTTATTTATTTATTTTTCTTTCTTTCATTATGTTTAGCTAGGTTTATTATGTCAAGGTGAAAAGTTTACACTAATGGTGTAAGAATAAGTATAGTGTAAACTTAATATGGACTTTAATCTTTGATACTAACACATTTTATATTTATTATCTTGTTCACTCTTTAATACTTTGCTTGTTAAATGACTAATCTTGATTTATGTTGTATAACAATTGGTACAACAAATGCTTGCCATTTTCATAGCCCATACTGTATGGTATAACCAACACCTGAGCTATGAAAGGAACTTGATTTGTTGTTAACATAAGTTATAATCATGAATGCTTGATGAAATTTACAAGTATTAGCATTAATTGAATAAGATGACTAATGTAATCATGTTAACAATTTATAATCTGATTGGAACCTCCATTAAAGTAACCTTTTCACCTTGACATAATAAACTTACGTAGACATAATAAAAGAAAGAAAAATATATAAATAAAATAAGATAAAAGTTACCAAAGCAAAGGAAAGGAATTGAAAGGGATAAACTTGATATTAATGAAAGCATAAACATTACAAAAAATACAAAAATAGAAAACAAGAGCATGATCTTGATCTGGACACCAAGATTCCTAAATGCATGAAAAATGCCTCCTTTTGTAGACCAAAATTGGAAACTATTGATTTGATGACTAATTGATGAGTAGGTGGCCAACGCTTGACTTGGTAACAATCCTTATATTCTCTTGTCTGCCCAAAACATCATTGATAATGTCAAAATTGGAACTACTTAAAACATGAAAATTATAGAAAATTATCTCAGCTTTCTTGCGTAAAAAATTCAGCTCATTTCAACTTCTAGAACTCTAGATATGTCCAAAATACTAAACAGTACTCGGGCTTCTTTGTTGTTGCAACAATTTGGACTTGAAAATGGCCTTTTTAGATCTTAGACTCCATATAAAAGTTGTAAGCCTATGTCTTACCTTTCCATCCATATAAAGTAGACCTAAATTTGATATCTATAGTTTCAGATATGACCCAATTACTGAATAGTGTTCCGGTTTGGATTGCATCGACATCTCTTTTCTAAGTTTGGCCATCTCTTTATCCTTTCAATTTCAGTTTTTAAATTCATCAATCAATCCTTTCATCTATGTGATAGGCCTATATTTAAAATGAACATTTACCATAAATTAAAGGTATCTTATATTATTAGATATATTATTATAAAACATGCTTTAGTTAAGGAGTTATTGATACTTCAAGTGCAAAATAATGATATAAAACCTTGATAAAAATACACTTTTAAGTATCTATCAATCACACCCCCTAACTAGCTCATTACTAGTCCCTAGTAATCAAAGCATTAAAATAGAAAAATACTTTGTAAATTCTACAAAACAAGGTACTCATTATTTAACTTCCATTAATCTATCCAAATAAACAAACTCTCACTAAATTTATATATTTGCTCCATACCTCTTAACAAGATATTCATAAACCTTTCTTTTGTGTTGAATGTATCAACATATAATTATAGGGCTTTTCTTGGAAGAAAACAAAATTTTTGTTTTAATGTTTAAGGTTAACTTCTTTGGGTTGGGATTATTATTTTTGTCTTTTTTTTCTTTTTTTAATATATATACATATAATTTAAAACACCATGCATCTTTAACCCATGTAACGAGCTTTTAGCTAATAACTCCCAGACCAGTTAGTCTTAGGACATTAGGTGTTAAGACACTCCTACGAGCTTAGTAACTCGGGTCGTAGATACCGATATGTAGATAGTGCAATGTTTGATTCCCTTAAGTTTTTCTCCTCAACCCATGTAACAAGCATTGGACCAATAGCTTCGAAGTCAGTTGACTTTAGGGTATTAGGTGTTAAAACACCCCTTTGGGCTTAATTACTTAAGTTAGGGAGGCTACAAAACCAAACTTATCTACATTTTTACTATTATTATTTTTTTCTTTTTTTTTCTTTTTATCTTTTATTTTTAATCATATACTATCCCTTTTCCCTAGTTGTTACGTTTAACAAAAAAATATAAATAATATAATAATCCAATATGCAACCCACAATTATATGTTAAAGTGTGTGTGTGTGTAAATTAAGGTTTAAAAATAGATGTTAAACAAGTATATAAGTAGAATTAAGTGATAACAATGCGAGAGTTCGTAAATGTGAATATTTCAAGAAGTATTATTATAGACCTTGTTACAAATGATTACTAAGATGCGTCTCAAGAGTCATAAAAGGTTCTCCTTACTCTGCCATCATAGTAACAACAATTTTACACAAGCTTTATAAAATAGAAAACACATTTTTTTTTGCTACTACCCTCTCCCCCAACTAAAACAAGACATTGTCCTCAATGTTTAAAGGTAGAAAGATAGAATATAGAAGATATCACCTGAAATAACAAACACTGACAAACCTAAAACATATTGAAACAAATATAAGAAACAACAAAACATAATAATAAAACCAAAAGACACAAAGATTCATAAATGAAGGCTCAAATTCAATTTAAGCTTTTCACGGCTTTTCATAGATGATCAACTTATGCGACTCATAGAATGATCAATTACAGGAATGAAATATTATAGTTGGTCAATCAATTATTCAATAGTAGCAGTTGAGATTATGATTTGTCGTGCAGAAGATGTTAGAAATTCCTGTTCCACAGCATGATCAAGAAAGACAACAACTTATCATAATAACTATTAACATTTAACAAACTTATGGGTTTATAGTGAATGTGCAGTTGGGTCCAAGAGGAAATATGAAAGATTTCTTTCAATGTACCTAGACCACCTAGTAAAGCAATTATGGCATCAACATGGTTAAACATTGCATTCATTCGAGCTAACATTATAGGGACCTGAAGTTCCTCTCCAATTGTTTTTTCAATGATGTCCCCTTATGCTAAAGCTTTGGGGACGACCCTTAAAACTTAACTATCTCCTAAAAATATAGCTATTGACACACCTCCTATTAACCCAAGACTTCCTCCCCCATACACTAAATGAATCTTTCTCTCAGCTAGCATGTGACCAAGATGATTTGCTGATTCCAAAAACTTCTTTTCTTTCCCAAGACTAGATCCACCGAAAACACAAATACTTTTTATTTGATGACTTGAGGAACTTGGCATTTCGACACACTTCTGTATTTGTTGAATGTATGAGTTGAGTAGAAATGAAAGGAAGGAAGAGAGGTTTTTATAGATGAGAAATTAGAAAGGCAATCATACCATCTATATGTAGGCCAGCTAGTCTCACACACAGACTCTCTCTCTTTATTTATTTACTTTTGAAAAAGCATGTGTATGTACAAGTAGTTGTGATTGTGGCTCACACCTTCTCTTGGTTTTACATCCAAGAATGGCTTAAACGCCCTATATGGATCGGGGATAGGCTTCCCATCCGGTTTTCTTAAAAACTAGTAAACAAGGTCTTTTTTAGTCAGATTCATAAGACTAAGTCGATCATGTTCTTTATGAAATAGTGGCCATAAATCATGAATTGCACGATGCACATCTCCACTAGAATGCGTCTCAAGAGTCAATAGAAGATTATCTAAAGACTCCTTACTCAGGCCATCCTTAATAAATTATATTTTATTTCACAATTTATAGATAACATTCCTAAAAAATAACATTGTACATTACAAGTCCATCTAACACATCGATGACAAACTTTCAGTTGTTTTGCACGACGTTTCTTTGTAAAAGTGCTTTTACATGTTCTAGGCATGTGTGAAACGAAGGAGTTAGAGGACTCACTTGATAATCGAACCTTTGCTTAAATCAACCAGCAAATATCTTTAGGAACTCTTTGATTCATTAACAATCTCAATCTTGCATATCTAGCACGGTAAATTTTTGTAATTGCATTCTAAGGCAGAGTAGGAAAATACTTTTTCACTTTTTCAAGATTAGTGTTCATTTTGAATGAGAATTGGAAGAAAGATTCAAAGAATAGCATAAATAAATATACAAATATCAGTTATTGTGGGAAATGAAAGAACCGACTTAAGTCACGGAGTACCGTTATCCGCCATTTGACTGGAGTGAGAGAAACTAGTAAAAATCACTCAAAAAGAAATACAAAAACAATGTGAGAAAAACAAAATAATCAACTTTTATCTACAAGATCATTCAAACCAGTTGGTTCATTTTCACAAGAAAAATTATCAAAGTAAGCTTTCAAACAATGTTCATTTTCCTTAAAAACATTGTCATTCATTGAATTCTCAATATCACAGGTCCCATAAGGATTGCTTCATCTTGATTTGAGCTCTCTAGGGAATGCATAGAGTTAAGAATTATAAAACAAAACGTTTTGACTAGTATCAACTTTTTGATAATTTTCACAAGTTTTGCAGAATGCATGCGTGTCCTTGAACATGGTGGGCAATACAATCCATTTTGAAAGATTTTTGCAGCTGTTGTTTTTGACAAAAAATAACTTCCATATGCATCAAAATGAGAAAGTTTAATGACACTACTTACCTCATTGTTGGGAATGAATCTTTGAAATATCTGATCAGGACAATATTTGAATAAGTTAGGTCATCATAATAAAAGTTCTTCACTTCGTTCAAAATCATTTCTTTGTCTTGGTTACTCCAATCAACTAGGAAATCTCCTGAAGCAAGAAAATTGATACTTTTATCATACCAAGGCATTGGATTAAAAGAAAGTAAGGATTCGTTAGGAAAGTAATCATCGATTGGTGTGATGTCAGATGTCGAATTTGTTGTCACTATTGACAAAAGGTCCACATTAACATTTTTGGTGCATTTTTCATTTGTGATTTCTTCCTCAAAATAAATCATTTGCAAATCTTCAGATTCATCCAACTCATTTTTACTTAAAATAGATTCAAGTTGATCATAAACTAATTCATCAATATGATCTACTTCTTGTAAATCATTATCATCTCCAGGTTGCTTGCAAATGTTGAAAATATTCATCTCTAATGTCATGTTTCCAAATGATAGCTTCATCAGTTTGTTCCTACAATAATCAATGCGTTAGAAGTTGCAAGAAATGGACGTCCTAGAATAATAAGAAATGAATTACATGCTTCAACAGGTTATGTGTCCAAGACAACAAAATCCACAGGATAAATGAATTTATCAACTTGTACTAACACATCTTCAACTATACCTCTAGGCACTTTTACAGATCTATTGGTAAGTAAAAGAGATATAGAAGTAGGTTTTAACTCACCTAGATTGAAACTCTGAAAAACTGAATATGGAAGTAAATTCACACTAGCACCGAGATTAAGTAAGGTTCTTTCAATTTTATGCTCTCCAATAAAGCAAGAAATTGTAGGACAACCAGGGTCTTTATATTTCAAAGCATTATTGTTTTGAAGAATAACACTTACTTGTTCAGCTAGAAAGGCTTTCTTTTTCACATTCAGTTTCCTCTTCACAGTGCATAGATCTATCAAAAATTTAGCATAGGAAGGAACTTGTTTAATAGCATCTAGGAAAGGTATATTGATCCTTACCTGTTTGAAAATTTCAAAGATTTCAAAGTTGTGATGACTTTCCTTTGTTTGGTCATAGCTTAAGGAAATGGAAGTGCTGGCGGGGAATCAGTCTTTTCTTCACAATTTTCATATTCAACCCCTTCCTTACTCTCAGAGATTGACTCATCATCTTTCTCATAAGGTTCAAGAGAGGGTTTTTTAATAACCTTACCACAGCGAAGAGTAGTGACTGATTTGACTTGATCCATATGTTGGCTTCTGGAACTACTTGCATTTGCATTGTATTGCCCCTTGGGATTTTATTGTGGTTGAGATGGAAACTTACCTTTCTCTTAGAAATTGAGAGCAGATGTTAATTCTGGAAGTGTATCTTTAAAATCTATCATGTCTTAAGCAAGTTGAGTATTGATTGTCTCTTGCTTTTCAATGAATGCATGCAATGTTTTCTCAAGATTTCTTTTAGGATGTGGAGCATAAGGAGGTGCATATCCATGAGAATTTTAGAAATTGTGGTGTGCTTGAAATGGTGGTTGTGAAGTTTGTGCATTGTTGTTCCCAATCTTCTAAAAATTTGGGTGATTTCTCCAACCAGGGTTGTATGTTTGTGAGTATGGGTTGTGGTTGGCCCTTTGGAAATTGTTTAGAGCATGGGCTTGTTCATGGAAACATTCCTTAAAAGAAGGCAAGGTTGGATAATCGTTAGTTGAGTGTTCATTTGTTTCACATAATTGACACATAATGTTTTCAACAGATTTTAATTGACCATTCTTTTTCAATTCTGGTGCCTCGACTTTTCTAGCTAAAGATGCAAACTTGGCTTAAAGGTCATGATCTTCCCTAAGGTTGTTCATAACTCCACTAGATGTATGAGGTTGAGTTTTACTCTGTGTCTTATAAGTACCCGCGGTGTGCCAATTTTGAGCATTTTCAGCTAACAAGTCTAAGTACTTCATTGCTTCATTAGGGTCTTTATCTTCAAAAGTTCCATTGCACATCAATTCAACCATTTGCCTATCTCTAGGTGTTAACCCTTCATAAAAATGTAAAATCAATCTCCATGTTTCAAAACCATGATGAGGGCAAGTAGTAAGCAAGTCTCGATACCTATCCCAACATTGGTAAAATGTTTCTCCTAGTTTTTGAGTGAAAGTGATGATTTATCTTTTGAAAGAGTTTGTTCTATGAGATGGGGAGAACTTCTTGAAAAACTGCTGTTGCATTTCATCCCAAGCACGAATGGATAATGGTCTCAAATTTTGTAGCTATGTTTTAGCTTTATCTTTTAATGAAAAAGGAAAAAGCTTTAATATGATGGTGTTCATGCTAAAATTTAAATTATTATATGTGTTGTAGACCTCCTC
Source organism: Populus ilicifolia (assembly GCA_015708895.1). NCBI lineage: Eukaryota > Viridiplantae > Streptophyta > Magnoliopsida > Malpighiales > Salicaceae > Populus > Populus ilicifolia. The sequence goes on from SRLM01002945.1 coordinate 75,141, forward strand.
AAATTCTCTTAAATGCAAGTATGAATTTTCCAATTCTAAACCATGAAAAGAAGGTAAAAGTTGAATAATGTCTAGTTTAAAATTAAAATGAGATTCATCGGGAGGAAAAACTATGCATGATGGTGCACTAATTCTTGTGGGATTCATATGGTCTCTAAGTGTTCTAGCACGGTTATTCCCACTATTCTCATTATAAAGCAATCGATTATCTTCTTCGGCTATATTTCCTGAAAATGATGAGGATACCTTACAAAGTCTACCACTTGATATATATGACCCCACTCGCATGCACGTATAGGAATAAAAGGAAAACAAAAACAGAAGAAGAAGACACGAGAGAAAAGAAACAAATTTATATACAAGAAAAGTGAAAAGAGAAAATAAAATAAATATTATAATTTATACAAACTTACCTCCCCAGTAACGGTGCCAAAAACTTGACACGATGAAAAGATTGATGTCTTATCCCAAGTACAGGAGTGTCGAAGTAACAAATAACCCAACAAGACCGGGGTCGAACCATAGGGAGGTTAATTATACAAATTATAAATAACAAGTATAAACAACAATAACAACAACAACTATAATAGTAGTAGTAGGAGGAGTAGGAGTAGGAGTAATAGTAGCAATAGTAGTTGTTGTAATAACAAAGAAAAAGAAGATCATGAGAACTTGGAGATGGAATATTAATGGAAGGATTAAATAATGATAATAACAAATGTCAAGGTTAGAGGTTCCACTAGTGGTATGTCAAACAAGTATAGTATAAACTCTTATTATTCAATTGGAAACCACACACAAAGGAGGTTCCAATCATATTATAAATTGTTAACATGATTACATTAGTCATCTTATTCAATTAATGCTAATACTGGTAAATATCGTCAAGCATTCATGATTATAACTTATTCTAACAATAAATCAAGTTCCTTTCATAGCTCAAGTGTCGGTTATACCATACAGTATAGGCTATGAAAGTGTCAAGCATTTGTTGTACCAAATGTTATACAATATAAATCAAGATTAGTCATTTAACAAGCAAAGTATTAAAGAGTGAACAAGATAACAAATATAAAACATGTTAGTGTCAAACATTCAAGTCCATATTAAGTTTATACTATACTTATTCTTACACCATTAGTGTAACATTTTCACCTTGACATATTAAAACTTAGCTAGACATAATGAAAGAAAGAAAAATAGATAAACAAAATAAGAACAAAAATAAGATAAGAGTTTTGTTTTTTGGTAATTCGACATATGTATTAAAAGAAAAGGTATAAAGAGTATAAGGGGCATACCCCAGATTTACAATGAGAACAGAAATGTAAAACAACAGATGGCTACAGGCTAGCCACCAAACAAAAAATTCAAACCTAACTAAATTCGTTAGGGAAACTAATACGACCAGCTAAATATCAAATGAAGAATCTATGTTATTGACCCTTAAGCCCTTTGGATCCTTTTGTTTTCATCTGTTGGTGGAACGTTCCTCATCAAATCAAGCTTATCACGGATGATACATTCGATTTGATCAAAAATCAAATTATGAGTTCTAGAGATTCCTGCAAAGGTCCTTGCATTTCGTTCTTGCCAGATATGATACACTATAGCTGCGAAACTAAGTTTATGAGAAAAATTGACAAAACTTTTGCCATGCCAAGTGACAGTGGCCCATCGAATCCATTCATCCCATCCTTTTGTCATTCTTGGAAAGGAAAGGAATTGAAAGGTATAAACTTGATATTAATAAAAGCAAAGCATAAACATTACAAAAAATACAAAGAGAAAAAACAAGAACATGATCTTAATCTGGACACTAAGATGCCTAAATGCATGGCAAATGCCTCCTTTTATAGGCCAAAATTGGGAACTATTGATTTGGTGACTAATTAATGAGTAGGTGGTCAACCCTTGACTTGGTGACAATCCTTATCTTCTTTTGTCTGCCCAAAACGTCAGTGATGACGTCAAAATTAGAGCCACTTAAAAACATGAAAGTTCTAGGAAATTGTCTCAGCTTTCTTGTGTAAAACATTCAGCTCATTTCAACTTCTAGAACTCTAAATATGGCCAAAATACTGAACATTTCCGTATGTGATCAAGTATAAGCAAGGGAAAGAAAACATTGTGGCTGATGCACTTTCACGCAGGTATGTTTTTTTATCTACTTTGGATGCTAGATTTCTAGGGTTTGAACATGTAAAAGAATTGTACAAGGATGATAGTGATTTTGCTAATGTTTCCAATGCTTGTGAAACTTCAACTTTTGGAAAGTTTTATAGACTTGATGGATATTTGTTCAAAGAGAGTCGTTTGTGTGTTCCATTAAGTTCTATGTGTGAATTGCTTGTACGTGAAGCACATGGAGGCGGGTTGATGAGACATTTTGGTGTTGTTAAGACTTTGAATGTTTTGCATGAGCATTTTTATTGGCCAAAAATAAAAAAAGATGTACAACGCATATGTGATAAATGCATAACTTGTAGGAAAGCAAAGTCTAGGACTTAACCGCATGGCTTGTATACCCCTTTGCCAGTACCAAAAGAACCTTTGGTAGACATTTCGATGGACTTTGTCTCGGGTTTACTTAGGTCAAAACGGGGCAGGGATTCCATCTTTGTAGTTGTTGATAGGTTCTCAAAGATGGCACATTTCATTCCATGACATAAAACTAATGATGCAACTAACATTGCTGACTTGTTCTTTAGGGAGATAGTACGACTTCACAGGGTCCCTAAAAGCATTGTTTCTGATAGAGATGTTACGTTCCTTAGCTATTTTTGGAAGGTGTTATGGGGAAAAATAGGTACTAAACTGTTGCTTTCAACTACTTGTTACCCCCAAATAGATGGACAAACCGAAGTAGTTAATAGGACCTTAACACAATGACACGACAAAGAGATTGATGTCTTCTCCCAAGTGC
>SRLM01002949.1:0-13972 GCA_015708895.1 Populus ilicifolia
ACATACTATACTTGTTTGACATACCATTAGTGGAACCTCTAACTTTCACATTTGTTATTATCATTGTTTAATCCTTGCTTTAATATTTCATCTCAAAGTTCTCATCTTCTTCTTTTTCTTTATTATTGTTGTTATTACTACTACTACTACTACTACTACTACTACTAGTGCTATTATTATTATTATTGTTGTTGTTGTTGTTGTTGTATTATTGTTATTTATAATTTGTACAATAACCTCCTTGTGGTTCGACCTCGGTCTTGCCGGGTTATTTATTACTTCAACACTCCTGCACTTGAGAGAAAACATTAATCTCTTTGTCGTGTCATTGTTATTGCTTTAAACAAGAGAATAACATGAACAATAGCTTTTAGACCTTATTTTAAACATTTGTGATGTCTAATTGATCTCAAATTTTAATTATATATAAAAAAGACCTCTAAAAACTTATAGTGAAGATCTCGAAAAACTTATGGTGAACTTTTTTAACAATTAGATTGATAATTATGATTGTTAGTATAAAACTATGCATAAGAAAAAATCAACCCAAAATTAACTTTAACTCTTCTAAATAAGCATGAAAATATTATTAATAGCTGATACCCTTTAGTTTTCTTCTAGAATTTGTAAACTATCAAAACATTCTTCCAAAATATCCTTGTAATGTTAGGATCAATTATTCAAATAAAAATGCCAACCCTAAGTTTATGTTATGGCAGAATTAGGTCATTCATATACTTAGATTAGGTTGATTATGGGTTGACCCCCTTAAAGTTAGTCTGGGCTAAAATATATTGAATAAGTCCATTCATTGCCTATTTTAATTTCTTGGACATTGACATTGTGATTGACCTAATTGAAAAATCTAATGTATCCTTTATGCTGGTGGGCTAATTCATATCATCCTCTCTCTTTTAAGAAAGATTCAATCTCAAATCATCATCCACATTAAACAAAAAAAGATCATAAACATTCAAAGTTAAACTAATACCATACTCCCCTAGTAGATCCACTTTGTAGGCATTATCATTCCACTTAAAGATTTAGAATGGCTTATTTCATCATGGATGCAATTTTGATTTTTGATGGGCAAAAAATCTTTTCTTATGTATATACACCCAAACTGAATCACATGGTTGGAAGACAACTTATTTACATCTTTTATTTGCTTTGGATGCATATTGATTAGTACTTAAAAATGTATTTTTATCAAGGTTTTATATCATCATTTTGTACTCGAAGTATCAATAACTCCTTAACTAAAACATGTTTTATAATAATATATCTAATGATATAAGATACCTTTAATTTATGGTAAATATTTATTTTAAATACAGGCCTATCACATAAATGAAAGGATTAATTGATGAATTTAAGAACTGAAATTGAAAGGATAAAGAGATGGCCAAACTTAGAAAAGAGATGTCAGTGTAGTTCAAACCGGAATACTGTTCAGTAATTGGATCATATCTAGAGCTGTAGATCTTAGATTTAGGTCTACTTTATATGGATGGAAAGGTAAGACATAGGCTTACAATTTTTATATGGAGCTCAAGATCTAAAAAGCCCATTTTCAAGTTTAAATTGGAGCAACAACAAAGAAGTTCGAATCTATCCTCCAGCCTGAGCACTATTTAGTATTTTAGCCATATCTGGAGTTCTAGAAGTTGAAATAATTTGAATGTTTTACATAAGAAAGTTGAGAATATTTCCTATAATTTTTATTTTTTCAAGTAGTTCCAATTTTGACTTATCAATGACGTTTTGGGCAGACAAAAGAAGATAAGGATTGTCACCAAGTCAAGAGTTAACCACCTACTCATCAATTAGTCATCAAATCAATAGCTCCTAATTTTGGCCTATAAAAGGAGGCATTTGCCATGCATTTAGGCATCTTAGTTTCTAGATTAAGATTACGCTCTTGCTTTCTCTCTTTGTATTTTTTATAATATTTATGGATTGCTTTTATTAATATCAAGTTTAGCTTTTCATTTCCTTTCCTTTATTTAGTTAACTCTTATCTTATTTATGTTCTTATTTTGTTTATTTATTTTTCTTTATTTTATTATGTTTAACTAAGTTTATTATGTCAAGGTGAAAAGGTTACACTAATGGTGCAAGAATAAGTATATTGTAAACTTAATATGGACTTTAAATGTTTAATACTAACATGTTTTATATTTGTTATCTTGTTCACTATTTAATACTTCGCTTGTTAATGACTAATCTTGATTTATGTTGTATAAGACTTGATACAACAAATGCTTGGCACTTTCATAGCCCATACTGTATGGTATAACCAACACTTGAGCTATGAAAGGAACTTGATTTGTTGTTAACATAAGTTATAATCATGAATGCTTGATGAGATTCACAATTATTAGCATTAATTGAATAAGATGACTAATGTAATCATGTTAACAATCTATAATCTGATTTAACCTCCTTTGTGTGTGGTTTCCAATTCACTGATAAGATTTTATACTATACTTGTTTAACATATCATTAGTGGATCCTCTAACCTTGACATTTATTGTTATCATTGTTTAATCCTTACATTGATATTCTATCTCGAAGTTCTCATTGTCTTCTTCTCCTTCTCCCTTTTTTTCTTTATTGCTGCTACTACTACTATTAGTATTGTTGTTGTTATTACTATTGTTGTTATTTATAATTATTGTTTATAATTTGTACAATTAACCTCCCTGTGGTTCGACCCTAGTTTTGTAGGGTTATTTATTACTTCGACACTCCTTCACTTAGAAGAAGACATTAATCTTTTAGTCATGTCAAGTTTTTGGAGCCGTTGCCGAGGAGGTAAGTTTTGTATAAATTATAATATTTATTTTATTTTCTCTTTTTAGTTTTCTTGTACATAACTATTTTTTCTTTTCTCTTGTTTCTTCTTCTTTTATTTCCTTTTTCCTTTATTCTATTCCTATATGTGCATGAGAGTGTGGTCATGTATATCAAGTGGTAGACTTTGTAAGGTATCCTCATCATTTTCAGAAAATATGACCGAAGAAGATAATCAATCACTTCATAATAAGAATAACCATGCTAGAACACTTAAAGACCACATGAATCCCACAAGAACAAGTGCACCATCATGCATAGTTTTTCCTCTTGATGCATCTCATTTTAATTTTAAGCCACACATTATTCAACTTTTACCTTCTTTTCATGGATTAGATTTAGAAAATCCATACTTGCATTTAAGAGAATTTATGGAGGTCTATAACACATATAATGATTCAAATTGTAGCATGAACACCATCAGATTAAAGCTTTTTTCTTTTTCATTAAAAGATAAAGCTAAAACATGGCTATAAAATTTGAGACTAGGATCCATTCATGCTTGGGATGAAATGCAACAATATTTTTTAAAGAAGTTTTTCCCACCTCATAGAACAAACTCTTTCAAAAGACAAATCATCACTTTCACTAAAAAACCAGGAGACATATTTTACCAATATTGGGATAGGTATCGAAACTTATTTAGTACTTGCCCTCATCATGGTTTTCAAACATGGAGATTGGTTTCATATTTTTATGAAGGGTTAACACCTAGAGGTAGACAAATAGTTGAATTGATGTGCAATGAAACTTTTGAAGATAAAGACCCTAATGAAGCAATGAAGTACTTAGATTTGTTAGCTAAAAATGCTTAAAATTAGGACACCGCATGTATTTATGAGCCACCAAGTAAAACTCAACCTCATACATCTAGTGGAGGTATGTACAATCTTAGGGAAGATCATGACCTTGAAGCTAAGTTTGCATCTTTAGCTAGAAAAGTCGAGGCATTAGAATTGAAAAAGAGTGGTCAATTAAAATATATTGACAACATTATGTGTCAAATATGTGAAATAAATGAACACTCAACTAGTAACTGTCCAACCTTGCCTTCTTTTAAGGAATGTCTCCAAGAACAAGCTCATGTTTTAAACAGTTTCCAAAGGGCCAACCACAACCTATACTCCTAAACATATAACTCTGGTTGGAGAAATCACTCAAATTTCAGTTGGAAGAGTGATAACAACAATGTACAAACTTCAGAACCACCATTTCAAGCACACCATAATTCCCAAAAATTCTCATGGATATGCACTTCCTTATGCTCCACCTTCTAGAAGAAATCTTGAGAAAATATTGTATGCATTCATTAAAAAGAAAGAGACACTCAATACTCAACTTGCTCAAAACATGATAAATTTTAAAGATACTCTTGCAAAATTAACATTTGCTCTCAGTTTCGAAGAGAAAGGTAAGTTTCCATCTCAACCACAATAAAATCCCAAGGGACAATACAATGCAAATGCAAGTAGTACCATAACCCAACACATGGATCAACTCAAATTGGTCACTACTTTTCGTAGTGGTAAGGTTATTGAAAAACCCACTCTTGAACCTTGTGAGAAAGATGATGAGTCAATCTCTAAGGGTAAGAAAGGGGTTGAATTTGAAAATTACAAAGAAATGACTGCTTTCCCGCCAGTACTTCCATTTTCTCAAGCCATGACCAACCAAAGGAAAGTTAATCACAACTCTGAAATCTTTGAAACTTTCAAACAGGTAAGAATCAATGTACCTTTGCTCGATGCTATTAAACAAGTTCCTTCTTATGCTAAATTTTTGAAAGATCTATGTACTGTGAAGAGGAAACTGAATGTGAAAAAAAAAGCCTTTTTAGCCGAACAAGTAAGTGCAATTCTTCAGAACAATAATACTTTGAAATATAAAGACCTTGGTTGTCCTACAATTTCTTGCTTTATCGGAGAACATAAAATTGAAAGAGCCTTACTTGATCTTGGAGCTAGTGTGAATTTATTTCCATATTTAGTTTTTCAGAGTCTCAATCTAGGTGAGTTAAAACCAACTTCTATAACTCTTTTACTTGCAGATAGATCTATAAAAGTGCCTAAAGGAATAATTAAAGATGTGTTAGTACATTTGGAAACATGACATTTGAGATGAATATTTTCAACATTTGCAAGTAACCTGGAGATTATAATGATTTACAAGAAGTAGATCATATTGATGAATTAGTTTATAATCAACTTGAATCTGCTTTAAGTAAAAATGAGTTGGATGAATTTGAAGATTTATAAATGATTTATTTTGAGGAAGAAATCACAGATGAAAAATGCACCGAAAATGTTGATGTGAATCTTTTGTCAAAAGTGACAACAAATTTGACATCTAACATCACACCAATCGATGATTACTTTCCTAACAAATCGTTACTTTCTCTTAGTCTAATGCCTTGATATTGACAATTCAATGAATGATAATATTTTTAAAGAAAATGGACATCGTTTGAAAGCTTACTTTGATAATTTTCCTTGTGAAAATGAATCAACTAGTTTGAATGATCTTGTAGATAAAGGTTGATTATTTTTTTTTCTCACATTATTTTTGTGTTTCTTTTTTAGTGATTTTTTTGCTAGTTTCTCTCACCCCAGTCAAATGGCGGATAACGGTACTCCATGACTTAAGTCGGTTCTTTCAGTTTCCTATAATAACTAATATTTGTGTATATATTTGTGCAATTCTTTGAATGTCTCTTCTAATTCTCACTTGATAATGGACACTAATCTTGAAAAATTAAAAAAAGTATTTTCCTGCTTTACCTCAAATTGTGATTACAAAAATTTACCGTGCTAGATGTGCAAGATTGAGATTGTTAATGAATCATGGAATTCCTGAAAATACTCACTGGTTGATTGAAGCAAAGGTTTGATTATCAAGTGAGTCGTCTAATTGCTTCATTTCACACATGCCTAGAATAGGTAAAAGTACTTTTGCAAAGAAATGTCATGCAAAACAACTGAAAGTCTATCATCGATGTGCCAGATGGACTTGTAATGCACAATGTCGTTATTTAGGAATGGTATCTATAAATCATGAAGATAAAATACAGTTCATTAAGGATGACCTGAATAAGGAGTCTTTAGATAATCTTCTATTAACTCTTGAGATGCATCCTAGTGGAGATGTACATCGCGCAATTTATGATTTATGACCCCGTTTTCATAAAGAACATGCTCGACTTTGTCTTGGGAATCTGACTAAAAAAGACCTTGTTTGTTAGTTTTTAAGAAAACTGGATGGGAAGCCTATCCCCGACCCATAGAGAGTGTTTAAGCCATGCTTGGACGTAAAACCAAGGGAAGATGTGAACCACATTCATAACTACTTGTACATACACATGCTTTTTCAAAAATAAATAAATAAATAAAGAGAGAGTGTGTGTGTGTGAGACTCTAGCTGACTTATACATAGGTGGTATAATTGCCCTTTTAATTTCTCATCTATAAAATCCTCTCTTCATTCCCTTTATTTCCACTTAACCCATACATTCATCAAATATAAAAGTGTGTATAAATGACATGTTCTTCAAGTCATCAAATAAAAAGTATTTGTGTTCTTAGTGGATCTAGTCTTGAGAAAAAAAAGGAGTTTTTAGAATCAGCAAATCATCTTGGTCAAATGCTAGCTGAGAGAAAGATTCATTTAGTGTATGAGAGAGGCAGTCTAGGGTTAATGAGAGGTGTGTCAATAACTGCATTTTTAGGAGGTAGTCAAGTTTTAGGGGTCATCCCCGAAGCTTTAGCATAAGGGAACATAATTGGAAAAACAATTAGAGGAACTTTAGGTCTCTACAATGTCGGCTCAAATGAATGCAATGTTTAACCATGTTGATGTCTTCATTACTTTACCAGGTGGTCTAAAAACTTTAGAGGAGATCTTTTATATTTCCTCTTGGGCCTAACTACACATTCACCATAAACCTATAGGTTTGTTAAATGTTAATAGTTATTATGATAAGTTGTTTTCTTTTCTTGATCATGCTGTGGAACATGAATTTCTAACATCTTCTGCATGACAAATCATAATCTCTGCTACTACTGCTAAACAATTGATTGACCAACTACAATCTTTCATTCCTGTAATTGATTCCTCCATGAGTCGCATAAATTGGTCAACTAAGGAAAGCCGTAAAAAGCTTGTATTGGATTTGAGCCTTCATTTATGAAAATTTGTATCTTTTGGTTTTATTATTATGTTTTGTTGTTTTTTATATTTGTTTCAGTGTATTTCAGGTTTGTTAGTGTTTGTTATTTCAGGTGATATCTTCTATACTCTATGTTTCTACCTTAAAACATTGAGGACAATGTTTCGTTTTGGTTAGGGGGAGAGGGTAGTAGCTATTAAAAAAAAACTAACTGTGTTTTGTATTTCATAAAGTATATGCAAACTTGTTGTTATTATGATGGCAGAGCAAGGAGAACTTTTTATGACTCTTGAGACGTATCTTAGTAACCATTCATAACAAGGTCTATCATAATACTTCTTGAAATATTCAGATTTACAAACTCTCACATTGTTATCACTTAATTCTACTCATATACTTATTTCACATGTATTCTTAAACCTTAATTTACACATACACACACACACTTTAAATATATGATTGTGGGTTGCATATTGGATTATTATATTATTTATATTCTTTTGTTAAAGATAACAACTATGGGAAATGGATGGTGTATAATTAAAAAAAAATGATAAAAAAAAGATATAAAAAAAGAAGAAAAAAATTATGATAATAAAAATATAGATAAGTTTGGTTTCGTAACCTCCCTAACTTAAGCAATTAAGCCCGAAGGGGTGTTTTAACACCTAATACCCTAAAGTCAACTGACTTGGGAGCTATTGGCCCAATGCTTGTTATATGGATTGAGGAGAAAAACTTAAGGGAATCAAACATTGTATTATCTACATATTAGTATCTACAGCTCGAGTTACTAAACTCTAAGGGTGTCTTAACACCTAATGCCCTAAAACCAACTGGTCTGGGAGTCATTAGCTAAAAGCTCGTTACATGGGTTAAAGATGCATGGTATTTTAAGTTATATGTATATATATTTAAAAAAAAAGAAAAGAAGGAAAAAAATAATCCCAACCCAAGGAAGTTAACTTGAAACATTAGAATAAAATTTTTATTTTCTTCGAAGAAAAGCTCCATAATTATATGCTCATATATTGAGCATAAAAGAAAGGTTTATTAATATCTTGTTAAGAGATATTGAGCAGATATATAAATTTAATAAGAATTTATTTATTTGGATAGATTAATGGAAGTTGAATGATGAATACCTTACTTTGTGGAATTTATAAATTGTTTTTCTATTTTAACGCTTTGATTACTATAGACTAGAAATAAGCTAGTTGGGGGGGTGCGATTAGTACTTAAAACTGCATTTTTATCAAGTTTTTATATTATTATTTTGCACTCGAAGTATCAATAACTCCTTAACTAAAACATGTTTTATAATAATATATCTAATAATATAAGATACCTTTAATTTATGGTAAATATTCATTTTAAATGTAGGTCTATCACATAAATAAAAGGATTGATTGATGAATTTAAGAACTAAAATTGAAAGGACAAAGAGATGACCAAACTTAGAAAAGAGATGACATGCTTTAGAAATAACTTATGAAGGTACTAATCAAGTTAAAGAATTTAAAATAGACATGCTTGTACATCAATATGAGCTGTTTAAAATACTTCCAAATTAATATGTTTACTAGAATGACAATTATAACTTATAGTTTGGATGCTTTTGATAAAACTTATACTAATGCCACTATTATAAGCAAAATTCTTAGGTCTTTACAAAAAAACTTGGGAAGCAAGGTCACAACAATCTAAGAAACTAACAACCATACCAAACTTTAATTGGAAGAGTGTATTAGTTCACTAATAACTCATACAATCACCATGAAAAAGCAAATATAAGAGAAACCAAATAAAAATTTAGCATTCAAAACTATACACCATGTTGACAGTGATAATGATGATTAAGAATTTGGTACCAAAACCTCATCTTGATTTGCATGTGTATGAATCAAGGGAATATAAAGAGTGGTTATTGGATAATGCTTGTTTAAGATACATGACTAAAGATGATTCTTTTTTCTTAAGCATTACTAGAAAAGTGACATGACCAAAATATTGATGTTTTCTTCCAAGTGCAGGAGTGTTGAAGTAATAAATAACCCAGCAAGACTAGGGTCTAACCATATGGAGGTTAATTGTATAAATTATGGATAATAATAATACAACAACAACAACAATAGTAACAACAATAATAATAATGGTAGTAACAACAACAACAATAACAACAACAATAATAGAAGAACAACAAGAAAAAGAAGTTAATGAGAACTTTGAGATGGATGATTAACATAAGGATTAAACAATGATAACAATAAATGTCAAGTTAGAAGATCTACTAATGGTATGTCAAACAAATATAATATAAACTCTTATTACTTAATTGGAATCTACATATAAAGGAGATTTCAATCAAATGATAAATTGTTAATATAATTACATTAATCATCTTATTCGATTAATACTAATACTTGTAAATTGCATCAGACATTCATGATTATAACTTATATTAACAATAAATCAAGTTTTTTTGATAGCTTAGGTGTCCATTATACCATACAATATGGGCTATGAAAGTGTCAAGCATTTGTTGTACTAATTAATACTTAAAAGTGCATTTTTATCAAGGTTTTATGTCATCATTTTGCACTTGAAGTATCAATAACTCCTTCACTAAAATATTTTTTATAATAATATATCTAATAATATAAGATACCTTTAATTTATGGTAAATATTCATTTTAAATGCATGCCTATCACACAAATGAAAGGATTGATCGATAAATTTAATAACTGAAATTGAAAGGATAATGAAATGACCAAATTTAGAAAAAAGATGCTAGTGCAGTCCAAACCGGCACACTGTTCGGTAATTGGGTCATATTTAGAGATGTAGATCTCAGATTTATGTTTGCTTTATATAGATCGAAAGTTAAGACATAGGCCTACAACTTTCATATGGAGCTCAAGATCTAAAAAGGCCATTTTGAAGTCCAAATTGTAGCAACAACAAAGAAGCTCAAATCTATCCTCTAGCCTGAGCACTGTTCAATATTTGGCCCATATCTTAATTTTTTACACAAGAAAGCTAAGACAATTTCCTACAACTTTCATGTTTTCAAGTGGTTCCAATTGTGACGTTATTAACGACGTTTTCGGCGGACAAGAGAAGATAATGATTTTCACCAAGTCAAGAGTTGGTCACCCACTCATCAATTAATCATCAAATCAATAGTTCTCAATTTTGGCCTATAAAAGGAGGCATTTGCCATGCATTTAAGTATCTTGGTTTTTAGATCAAAATTATGCTCTTACTTTCTCTCTTTGTATTTTTTGTAATGTTTATGTTTCACTTTCAATAATATCAAGTTTATGCCTTTCATTTCCTTTCATTTACTTAGTTAACTTTTATCTTATTTATGTTCTTATTTTGTTTGTTTATTTTTCTTTCTTTCATTATGTCTAGCTAAGTTTATTATGTCAAGGTGAAAAAGGTTACACTAATGGTGTAAGAATAAGTATAGTATGAACTTAATATGGACTTTAATGTTTGATAGTAACATGTATTATATTTGTTATCTTGTTCACTCTTTAATACGTTGCTTGTTAAATGACCAATCTTGATTTATGCTGTATAACAATTGGTGCAACAAATGCTTGATAATTTTATAGCCCATACTGTATGGTATAACAAACACTTGAGCTATGAAAGGAACTTGATTTGTTGTTAACATAAGTTATAATCATGAATGCTTGATGAAATTTACAAGTATTAGCATTAATTGATTAAGATGACTAATATAATCATGTTAACAATTTGTAATCTGATTAGAACCTCTTTTATGTGTGGTTTTGAAATGAATAATAAGAGTTTATACTATACTTATTTGACATACCATTAATGGATCCTCTAAGCTTGACATTTGTTATTATCATTGTTTAATCCTTATGTTAATCTTCCATCTCAAAGTTCTCATCAACTTCTTCTTTTTTTTCTTCTTCTTCTATTACTACTACTACTAGTACTACTATTATTATAATCATTGTTGTTATTATTATTATTGTTGTTGTTTATAACTTGTACAATTAACCTCCCTGTGATTCGACCCTGGTCTTGCCGGGTTATTTATTACTTCAACACTTCTACACTTGGGAGAAGACAACAATCTTTTAGTCGTGTCATGTACCAAGTGTTACACAATATAAATCTAAATTAGTTATTTAGTAAGTGTTAAAAAGTGAACAAGATAACAAATACAAAACATGTTAGTATCAAACATTAAAGTCCATATTGAGTTTAATTATACTTATTCTTATACTATTAGTGTAACCTTTTTACCTTGATACAATAAATTTAGCTAAAAATAATAAATAAATAAAATAAACAAATAAAATAAGAATATAAATAAGATAAAAGTTAACTAAGTAAATGAAAGGCATAAACTTGATATTAATAAAAGAAGAACATAAGCAATACAAAAAATACAAAGAGAGAAAGCAAGAGTATGATCTTGATCTGGAAACCAAGATGCCTAAATGCATGGCAAATGCCTCTTTTTATAGGCAAAAATTAGAAACTATTGATTTGATGACTAATTAATGAGTGGGTGACCAACTTTTGACTTGGTGACAATCCTTATCCTCTTTTGTCTATCCCAAACATCATTGATAACATTAGAATTGAAACCACTTAAAAAACATGAAAGTTATAGAAAATTGTCTTAGCTTTCCAAGAAAAAAAAAATAAAGGTCATTTGAACTTTTAGAACTATAGATATAGGTCAAACACTGAATAATGCGTGGGCTGTAGGACAGATTCAGATTTTTTTGTTGTTGCTATAATTTGGACTTGAAAAATGATATTTTTAAATCTTGGGCTCCGTATGAAAGTTGTAGGCCTATATCTTACCTTTACATCCATATAAAGTAGATCTAAATCCGAAATCTATAGCTCTAGATATAACTCAATTACCGAACAGTGTTTCGGTTTGGATTGCACCAACATTTCTTTTCTATGTTTGACCATCTCTTTGTCCTTTCAATTTTAGTTTTTAAATTCATCAATTAATCATTTTATTTATGTAATAGTCCTATATTTAAAATGAACATTATCACAAATTAAAGGTATCTTATATTTAAAAAGTTATTGATACTTTAAGTGCAAAATAATGATATAAAATCTTGATAAAAATACACTTTTAAGTATTAATCAGAAATTTATATTTGTAGAAAACTCATAAAGGAAAAATCAGTAAAGTTTGTAATATCAGAAAGTCATATTTTATTATGGTTCTTAATATACATATAATTTCCAATATAACCCTTAAATCTTTATAAGATTTAGGAAATACAAATACATAGTAATTATCTAAAACACAATAAAATAACTAATATAATAAAATAAGTATAGATGATTGATTGATACTTAAAAGTGTATTTTTATCAAGGATTTATATCATCATTTTGCACTTCAAGTATCAATAACTCCTTAACTAAAGCATGTTTGATAATAATATATCTAATAATATAAGATACCTTTAATTTGTGGTAAATGTTCATTTTAAATCCAGGCCTATCACATAAATGAAAGGATTGATTGATGAATTTACAAACTGAAATTGAAAGGATAAAGAGATGGCTAAACTTAAAAAAGAGATGTTGGTGCAATCTAAACCAGAATACTGTTCGGTAATTGGGTCATATTTGGAGCTATAGATCTTAGATTTAGATCTACTTTATATGGATGGAAAGGTAAGACATAGGCCTACAACTTTCATATGGAGCCCAAGATTTAAAAAGGTTATTTTCAGGTCCAAATTGTAGCAACAACAAAGAAGCCCAAATCTGTTTTCCAGCTCGAGCACTGTTCAGTATTTTAGCCATATTCGGAGTTCTAGAAGTTGAAATGAGCTAACGTTCTTACACAAGAAAGCTGAGATAACTTTCTACAACTTTCATGTTTTCAAGTGGCTCTAATTTTGCTGTTATTAATGATGTTTTGGCAGACAAGAGAAAATAAGGATTGTCACCAAGTCAAGAGTTGATCACCCACTCATCAATTAGTCATCAAATCAATAATTTCTAATTTTAGCCTATAAAAGGAGGCATTTGCCATGCATTTAGGCATCTTGGTCTCCAGATCAAGATTATGCTCTTGCTTTCTGTCTTTGTATTTTTTGTAATATTTATGCTTTACTTTCATTAATATCAAGGTTATGCCTTTCATTTCCTTAGTTAACTTTTATCTTACTTATGTTCTTATATTTTTTATTTATTTTTCTTTCTTTCATTATGTCTAGCTAAGTTTATTATATCAAGGTGAAAAGGTTACACTAATGGTGTAAGAATAAGTATAGTATAAACTTAATATGGACTTTAATGTTTGATACTAACATGTTTTATATTTGTTATCTTGTTCACTCTTTAATACTTTACTTGTTAAATGACTAATCTTGATTTATGTTGTATAACAATTGGTACAACAAATGCTTGACACTTTCATAGCCTATGCTGTATGGTATAACGGACACCTAAGCTATGAAAGGAACTTGATTTGTTGTTAACATAAGTTATAATCATGAATGTGCTTGACCGCTTTTTATGATCGGCTTGTTTTAACTCGCAAGTGCACGAGTGTGCGATGTAGCAATTAACTCGGTAAGATCGAGGTCATATCCACAGAGAGCTAGATCTGAAAATTAAGCTAGGTAACAAAAAAACAACTCAAGAGAAATTAAATTAACAATAACTTGGTTGGAAATAATTGATGGATTTGTTTTCAAAGATGAAAAAGTGTAAATAGATTTTAAATGACAAGAAAAGGTAAGTCTTGGTCCAAATCAATTTTAATGGTGATGTATTAGTGATTCCTTCAAGATATATAAGATAACTCAACCTAATATCAACGATGATGATATTAGATCGGAAGATATTACAATGAAGTTTAAAAGGATGAAGATTAATTGTTGCTTAAGAATGAACAAGTATTTTCATATTAAGTAA